>SNQJ01S0049626.1:63551-82775 GCA_010110895.2 Picea sitchensis
TCAGCAATGAAATCAATGATTTATTGCATAAATAATCATCAAATCATCAAGTAGTTATTGTACAATGATGTACTAAACCAATAGATAACTTTCCAATATTCGAACACAAGCTTTGATGGTGAAAAAGGGTTGTTAGATAGGGTTTTCAATGAATTATTATAACAGCCAAGTTATTGTAGCAAATATTTTCTACAAAAACAAGTTTCAACCATGAATATTAGCAAGTAAATTGACAAAACGTTAGCCAATAAGCAGTCGAATGAGAAAATAAAAGAAAGCAAAAGAAATAAAAGTGAGAAAATAAACTGAGTAATTGTGAAATCAACCCAAAAATAATCTAGCCCTTCCCGTAACTTTTTTCATCATTATTATTTTTATTTTATTGTTATTTTTATTATTTATGTATCGAGGAAAAGAAACCATTAGGTTAGACTCAGGTCAGATGAAATTTAGCATAAAGGAATGTGTTACCTGCTTTGCATGTGAATCCTATGAGTTTGACAAATTTGTGCATGGAGGGACTGTCAACATGCTAACCAACAGACATGTACAGTGCGGAGATATGATTAATCAATAGCCAAAAGAAACGATCACCAATCTCCAAGGCATGTCAACCAACAAATTCTTTTCCAGTAATTATGAAGGTATCAATTGAATTAGATTTAGGGTTTAGGGTTTGTATTTTATAGGGATGATCAATGAATTCATCAAGCCAAATAGTATCACCTCTAGGGACCTTTCTATCAGGAACAAGGTGGTCATGATGCAAACAAGATTCATAACATGGATTCAAAAATATTGGGATATCTTTAAAATAGTCATCTTCATTGAACAAACATGTGCACTTAGTAGGGATATGCCTGCTAGTATCAAATTCTTTAACCTCTCTTGATTGAAACAAAGGACTAGAAAAAAATTTATACAGTTTAAGATCTTCATTGAACTCATAGATATCTGCAAAAGAGGAATCCTCATCTGTATCATTAAAGTCATGATGATCTACATCATTTGACCACTCATTAGCATTATCATCAAATACAAATATATCATAAATTGGTTTGACATGGTCAGAATTGATTTCTTCATTTGCATAATTAAAATTTCCATCACATGCATGCAGATAAGAGGCTCGAATTGAAAGATGATTTTGGGGTTGAGTTTTTTCATGAGGTTTAAGAAGGGTGATGTTTGGGATGTAAGAGGTGGATTGATCATTAAGCATCATGATATAATCATGATCCTCTTCACATCCAAGCTCTTGACCACAAGTAGTGAATTCATCATAAATAGGCCCTAGGAGAGAGGGCTCCCGAGATATACTCCCAACATGATTTGAAGATTTTGACTCAAGAAAGAACATGTGATATTGTAAACTCTTGATGATGGGGATTAAAGAAGACAAATCCTTGTGTGAATCATAAATGCCAAAGGAGTAACCTGTTCTACAGATTTTTTGTTCAAAGTTGAGGTAAGTGGATAGAGCTATCTCTAGGTTTTGAACATTCTTTTCTTCCAACCGCCATCGGTAAAGAGGAGGTAGAATTTCATAGTAATGCAACAAGGCAATCAAGTTGGTAGGGAGAATGGGAGTAAGAATTGAATTATATAACTTGATAAACTTAAGATTAAAAGTAAGAATACTCTCATTATCCTTTATGTGTAACTAGTTAAACCTCTTAAGATACTTGTAAGTACTATCTAAATGCCCAAAGGTAGAAGTAAACAAGTAAGAAAGTGAAAACCAGGTAGATATGCATCCATCAGGAAGGTTGGCAAATAAATAGGCAGCATCGCCCTGAAGTGAACTCATGAACAAAAGCACACAACTATCATTATTTTTTACTCCGAGAATGGTGCAAGCATTCAAAAATGCACGAAGATGTTCAATTACAGGAATAGTTCTGTCACCATGAAAGAGAGGCAGATGGTTCTTGAATTTGTGAGGTAAAGGGTTAACTGGGTGAGCGAACTTCAAGGGAGTGGGCACAAACCAAGGGAAATTATTAGGTCTTCTTCAAACTCAAAAATCCCATACTTGTGAATGACTTTCCCAAGGTTAGTAGCTGAAACCACAGGGTTACAACCACCAAACAAACTTTCAATCAGTTGAGACATTGAAGTCTAGGAAAAATAAAATTGAAAGAATTAAAACAAAACTAGGAACGAACCATTGAACGGTCATCCCCAGTATGGTCGCCAAAAATATGTTGACGTCGAGGGACTAGAGAGTCCCCAACATCACATTTCAACCTCCCACGGGGCTAGGCAACAAGAGGTGAGAATATCACCCTAGACTTAAATCCCCAGACAAGAATGTGCATTGAATTCCAGGCCAATTTTCCTCTAACCTATAGTCCAAGTGTGAATTCCTTTACCTTGTAATTTTACTTTTAGTAATATTTGATTTTTGTTTAATTAATGGTTTTGATGCTTTTATGTTGTAATTTATACATTTGACATAACAAAATTATATCCTAAAAGTGTTTAAAGAACTAAAGAAAATGTTACCAAAGTAATGTTTTATATTTATTTTAGCAAAAAAGTAACTAAAGTAAAATTAAAACTAGAGAAAGTTAATAAAACTATGTTGGTTTTAAAAATAATTTAATTAAAATAAGAGTTTATTAAACCAAAACATTTGTTTGAAGGCTTAAATGATATAATATTTTTCATATTTCCTTTTAGAAGTTAGGATGTGATCAATTAGGATGTGTTCAATTACAAGAAAATCATAATAGGAAAGAAACAAAAAAGTTTATACATATTAAACAAGTTAATAACGAAAGCATACATGATTTTTACAAATAAACATATTCACAAATAAACCTGAGAATTTAAAAAAATAACAAAGAGACAATTTCAGAGTGCAAAAAGAATTTTATTTCATTTAAAATGATCCCCATACAAATCCTTGAATTTTCGAAACCTACAAGTCTTTGCGTAGACTAGGGCCATGTATATGGTCTTTAGCCACTCTAGAACAATGTTACAATAGAAAGACTAAGCGCGAAAAGAAAAACAGAAAGCTGAGCCAAAAATGGAATGGAGCAATGATGGAAAATCATAAGGAGAAAACCTGCATATAGAAATCGATTAGCGTCGAATAAGATCGAGCTTGAATACAACAAACTAACAAGTAAACATTCACCTTATGAAAGCCAACAAGCTCATCCTCGCTTTATCCTTTTCATTGCTTCACAAGACCCCTTGCTACCAATGATTCTGTCAATCCCTGTTCAATATGTAAAAGAAGAATGGCATGAAGCAGACCTCACAACACTCCAAGCATACCTCTCTATAAATTTTCTACCAAAGTTTTTCTCTCACAGAATTTTCTTTCTCTAAAATTATCTTCTGACCCCTTAGACTGTCTACTCTTGTTTTTATATTTTTCAGTAGGCGGTTCCAATAGTTTGGTTCGTTTAATGTTTAACAAACTAAATCTGGTACTCTTGTTATTTTCTTCATTAAGAATTTGTCGTGCACGCCATAAATTAAATTATTCTCAAACAAAATTTCTTGATTTGTGAATTTGTCATGTTTTGTTTTCTTGTTATTTTGTAATATTTCTTCTTTTGCATCTGTGCTAAATATATTATCAATGTTGGGCCTCTTCCTTGTCAAAGGAACTGAATCACTTTTGCAATCATCTAACTGGAAAACTGAAGCTTCATGTTTTAAGACATGCATTTTTTGTACAATGATATCCATGTTTGATCCTTTCTTGGAACCACCAGTATGAAATTATATGCATCTCTAAGGATGCCCATATGAGTCATTTTCTAATTCCTCCTTTAAATTCTCAAATGCTTCATCTGCCTCTTCCATAGCCTTCAAAAACAACAAATGTTGAACAATGTTTGTTCTTGACAATTAACTCACCTTCTTTTGCAGAAATGACAGACTTTTCAAGGATATGTTGCGGTCACTCAACCTCATTCTTTGCATAGTCTGCACCCTTCTCAGTTATCTTTTTGGTAGGATTCAAATAAATCTTCCCATAGCTTGCATAAGGGCAAGTCAACCTTTCAAACACGGCCTCAAATTTGGCCAAGATAGCCTCATGTTCATGCACACCAGCATTTGACAATTCATGCACCAAATCATCCATATTATCAACTTTTCCAGCAAGGAATGTCAGACGGCCCTACCCATCATGGTTTGTGTTGGACTTTTCATTAATAAAAGCAACAAAGGCATCCAAATCACGACCACCATCATAATCTTCACCAGCCTTATTGGTCTTTGGAAAGAACTTCAAAGCTGGAAAGCCACTAACCCCATACTTTTCTCCGAGGTCCTTGTATTTATCAGCATCAACATTGGCAATCACAACATCTTTCTTTGAATTGAAAGTTGTTGCAACCTTTTCATATGTAGGAGCCAAATTTTTGTAGTGACCACACCATTGGGCATAAAACTCAACAAGGACATCTTTTGATTCATGAAGAATGATAAAATCAAATTTTTATGGTGTTAACACCACTACCTCTGATGTAGGAGCAGTCACTTTCACATTGGTTCCTCCTTCAATATTCAGAAAGTTGGTAAGGTATTTTGCAGTGTAACCACCATTATAGTATTTTGTCTCTAGTAATCCTTTAGGGAACCACTTAAGAGTTAGAAAACCAGAAACACCATACTTACTGCAAAGGGTTTTATGCTCGTTGCAATCAATATAGATTTGATCTTCTTGAAACTTGCCCCTAGTTTCTCATATTCATGTGCAAGTTTTTTACAATGCCCACACATGCTTATAAAAAATGCAATCCAAAACTTTGCCAGCTTTGACAGTAAGAATTAGGGCCTCTCTGTCTTCACAGCTAAGTCCACTTAACTATCATCCAATATTCTAAAATTTGGCCATAGTGCCCATCTACATCATATGGGACATAGACTACATCATCCTTCTGCAAAATCTCCCTATATTGTTTCCATGAAATGTATTTAACCGTAGAAACTTCAGTCTCCTGAAGTGTACAGGCTTCCAAAGGAATTGGCACTTATATGGGAAGTATCACCAGTAGAAATATGACCTGCACTGGAGATATCCCATTAATGCAAATCTCACCACAACCTTGATTTGCCATATTTTGAGCGAAGCCGAGAAAGAAAATATGCCCATCATGAAATAACCAGAATTTGCATATATAATCACTGCATTGCCAAACTTGTTTTGTATCATAAAAAAAGAAATATTGCAAGACGTGCACGTGGCCTTGGAGCACCGTAGAATCCAATTCAAAAATTCTTGCATGGAAAACGTGTTGTAGAATATGTGTTATTTATCCTTTGAATAGAGAGCTCTTTCATACTATTTATGCTCAAGAGAAAAGAAATGTCAAACCTTGATTAATCATGGTAGTGTTCATTTAAATATAATACTTAGAATAGACTCACCTTGATTAATCATGGTGGTGTTCATTTAAATATAATACTTAGAATAGACTCTTAGATGACTTACACATGGAATATATTGTGAAAGAGTGGGTCCTCCAAACATAGAGATGGTATGTGTGTATGGTTTTATGACAGGTACTTTATTAATCCCAAATAAATAGTTAAATTTTGATTTTGGGTAATAAAGTTATGATGTGAAAAGAACATGACAAATCATGATATAATAATACAACTTTGTTTTTTATATGGAACAAGGTTGAAGACATGGTGCAAGAAGTATATTGGAAAAGTGAACGTGAGTAATGCCACAGTTGGGTAAGATATGGAATATGTATTCACTCTTTCTTTAGAAGCGTTTAAAAACATAAGGATGTAAATGTCCCACTTATGAGTAAAAAAAGAAATGGTATTTGAGAAATGAGAAATGGAAGCCAAATGTGATGGTTCAAGAGTCTCAAAACTTAACTAAGCACCATAACATCTTGGTCGAATGCTAATAATAAATCTGTGCCTATCTAAGCCTGTAAGCTGTCCAAATTCAACATTGACCAACGACCATCATTATTAATAAGTATTCATCCTAACTGTAGATATTTTTAATGACATCTTCTTTTAGTGTGTAGCAACAACTCAACAGGAGTGCACAAGACTTTGCACAGGCAATTCTAAAATGAGGGGGGAGCCTGGCAATACTTTGTCGGTTAAGTACTGTTGACAAAAATCATCGTCAACACCTAGATTTGATGGTTTTTGTTTCGGTGTAGGATCAAGTATACCAGGAGATGTTGCAGTTCTCATTCTCTCTATGGAGAGCACATGTCCCCAAGTAGGAGCTAGATGTTCTCCCCATTTTGTGGGATAACTAAGGAGATCATGTCTCGAGGCCCTCAGGTTGAAGATATGGAGTGTCGAGAGACTACATGACCAACAATGACCACTTGCACAGATGGAGGCCCTTCTCACCACCATAGAGGTCGAGATTATCAAATGGTATCCACCACACCAGTTGGATTCCTAAAGGAACTAAGCCTTGCTCCATGAGGTACAATTCAAGTATTATGGTGAGTGCCATTTCAATATTTGAGGTATTTTGAGTATGTTGTATCTTAGAATTCTTTAGATTTAATGACATACGCTTGGAAATTATGTCTTTTTCCCTGTTTCACCTTGATGGTTGGCATTGTTCCCTAGTAAGTGGTCTTCCTCAGGAATGGGTTTTCTATTATGAACTCCCTTGAAGAGCCATCATACCGTTCCTAGCCATACATACCACTTTCCAACACCTAAAACCCCCCATTTCCTTGTCTCTTGGGGTTTCAGTCTGTATTGACCTAAGAAGCGGTTATCCCTCATTCCATGTGAAGAAGGGGATAAAGGCCCAAAGGGATTGTTGTTGGCTAAAATGATAAAATCTTATATATAGACCTTCCAGATGCTTCGCCCAGGAGAAAGAAATGAAACACTTCTCTGTAAGAAATGAGGGACCTACAAGAATAAATGATAATGAATGCTTAAGGGGTTGGTTGGAGAATAGGAGCTCCCATCATGAGCTGACTTATCATGATCATGGGTATCTAGCAGTATGAAATTACCATCATCTTGTCACCAAGCTAGGGAAGTGGCTCTCAGTTACATAGCTGAGACAAAGGGGGTCTTATCATGAGCCAACCTTCTCATTTTCGCAAGGTAATTGTGAGTGACATTGTCATTATCTAGACATCACGCCAAGACATTGTCCTTCAGCTCATTCCCCAAAAAATGAAATAAACAAAGAATGGAAAGAGGATGGGCTTGGAAAAAGTGCATTGCAAATGAAGGTGCCACACACCCTTTACAAAGGCACCATGAATGAGATAGTACAACCCCTTATATGTCATGAACCCCATGCCCAGTGAGTCTTGATCCATAACCACTTCATCTACTTCACATGGCTTAGAGAGGGATCACTTCAGAAACACTCCTTGACCTAGGGAAAGATCTACCCTATAAGACACCTCGTCAACCCTCCCATAGCCAAGCTTGGCAAGTTGCATAATGCCTTTGAGCACTTACTTGTTTGAACGAGTAATCTTTGATGCACATGCTTAGGTGACTCATTTATTGATTTGATTTACTCACCATGATATTTTGACGTGAGATCCTTGGAGGGCATGCTTATTTGTCTTTGCAAGACCTAGTTGGTGGACAGTTTTGGAAGAACAAGCCTAGATTGGGCTTCCATGGGGCTTCAAGCCCACAGATTGGTTTCCAAGGGCCTACATGTCGGATGACAGAGACGTACCTTTAGAGGCCTAGAAGGCATCATGTTTGACATGACCTAGCCATTACTTGCCAAACATTTTGCCTCTCCTAGGAAAAACATCACCTTTGGAAGTTTGACGTCACCTAGAGGGATAGGGTTCGGTGGTGAAGGTATTGCTTGATGATATGTGGCCCATTTTGAAAGAAGGAAGATTGAATACCATCAAGAGAAGTCTTGGATGAATGACAAGTGGCCTTTGGAGGCCTATCCATGCATCTACTACCCCAACGAATTCTTCAAAGTGCCAAAACATTCCCTAAAGGGGTGATGTCACCTATTCTAGGGTTTATTATGTGTAAATGTGAATTTTAAAGGTGAATTGTTTAATATTGTTTTGTTGCAAGGGTTAGGATAAGGGTTTTGGACCCCTTATATTATGTTTTATCCTTGATAATGTGGACAAACTATGTGAATAGCATTTTGTATAAATTAAGATCATAAGATCTCATTTTGAATCATAATTGTCCCATTGTGAAGAACTAAGGACTGAAATTTTCGCTACCCTTGAGGCTTTTTGTTATCTTGTGCTATGGTATGGTGTTTCTTTGGTTATGGGGTACATTATGATGATGCACTAGCCCTTCGAGGTCATTTTATATCTATTGTGGTGGTTATATTGGCATGCTATGGTTTATCTTGTTGCTATTTGGATTGGTAAGGCTTTTACTTGTTGCTATCATTTGTAATTCAAACTCGAGGTAGACTTTGTTAAAGCTAAGTAGGAATTATAAGTGCATACACTGCTACTCTAGCTCCACCATAATTTTTAAACATAGAATAATTGTTTGCAAGGGGTTGCTAAGGAAGTATAAGGGCATACACCCCTTAGTTTTAAACCCTAGCTAGGTTACTTGCCTTGGGGAATACAATGATTTATACCCCCAAGGATGTAGTAGATTTATCTCTTTTCTTTTAACCCCATTAAATCATAATCAAAGGCACTAGTCATTGCATTGGAGAAATAAAATGTTGCATTGGTAAACGTGAAAAGTTGATGTTTTTAGGTTCTCTCACATGGACACTCTTTCTTGATCCCTAGACTATCTTGCCTCATTGAGGCATCCTCTTTCACCCACTAAAACTTGATGCAGTTAAAAAACTAACCTACAACAATTAGGGCTGCATAGATCACACCCTCTAACCCTAGATAACTCATAAACTAATCATAGGAATTGGCTACAACTTTTCCCTAACAAACTACTAACCCTAGCGCACTTTTTGAGCTAGTTTGAGGTGATTTTTATTGGCTGATTTTTCTGTTACAATGCTTGGTTTCCTACAACCATAAGGCTGATAAATATCACTGCAGTAACCTTTTTGCTGCAGCCTTTATTTTATGCTAAAGTCTTGCTTTATCATTGTTGAGTTAAACCAGTCGTAACTAGCTTGTCTCTTTCTTTTTAATTTAGAATTTGGCACTTATTTTGCATCTACTATTATATTTTATGTTATGATATATATCATTGATTGTTGTTGCAATTAGGGACAACAATATTAACTTTCTTTTCCACCTAACATACTGCATTGTATGCTTGGTTTTCATTGTGTCTCGGGAAGGTATTCTTCTCTCAACAGATCACTCAAAGCATTGGAAACAATAAACCTTCCCTAAGACTCATTTACAAGTTCCCTTTTCCATCTAGAAACTTACCCTTTAGGGGCATCCATTCATACATCTCATTTTCCATCTCAATCCCCCCTAGGGTCAATGAGATTCCCCCCTTGAGGTGACTTACTTCACCTCTAAAGTGACGGGAACACCTGCCTAAGATGACAATGGGTAGGTGTTCTCTAAGTTGTCACCAATTGGTGATTGGGTCAGGTTTTTCCCATCCTACAACTTATGTGATAACATATCCAAAAATGTGTCTCAAGATGGTCCCCTTCTCTTTAGATCCCAAGCTCTGAAACCATGTCAATTTTCACATGCAACTCTATGTGACTAATTTCATATCTGAAAATTGCTTCCTAGTGATCTAATAGTAAACCCTAGCTATTATCACTAAACAATTGTACATTGAAATTATTGACTGAAAAATATAATAGTTGAAACAACAAGATTACAGAAGAATCATCAACACATATGAGAAACGAATTTTTTATTCTGTAACTTTATCAAGTTCAAAAATTATGAGGGAAAAGACAAACATCCAATCCAATACAAATTCACCAAAATCTGAGGACAACCTTGTCCTCCAATAAAAAAAAAAAAAAAAACCAAACCTTAGCAAATCCCTGGAAGTTTCCTCTGCCTACAAATATGTTGCAAACCACTTGTACGACAGGTTGATGTCACATATACTACTACCAACATCATCCTGTATGGACCTACTCCTACCAAGAAACCTTTGTATGACTGTACGCGATTCACTTTACTGCAACCTGCGTACATACGTGATTGTGCCCACTACAACCTATGTATACGTGATTCACCTTACTGAAACCTATGTGCATATGCAATTGTGCCCACTGCAACCCATGTACATGCACAAAGACATGTACATACACTTATGTACGATTCACTCCACTCGTACAATTTCTTCCCTGGGCTAGATTTTCCATAGTTACAAACATTCCCTTGTTGAAATCACCAAGCTCCTTGGCACAAGTGCAAACTCACTTATGTCAACTCCATCATGCATCCACACACTCTTTTCACAATATGAAATGTCACAATGAATTTTTTCCTTTATATACAAGTCTTAGGGGTGAACATAGAAGCCCCTCCACAAGTCAACATCAAATTAGACTTTCTTGTGAGTGTGAAGCCTCAACACAACCGCATAAATCCCATCACCAAACCCATGAATCCCAAGCTTCATTCCAAAGGTGGTTTTCACCAAAAGAAGAGTGTAATGTGGAGCCCATGATGATTTCCACATGCCCAACACCTAGGGCATGTGAGAATACCTGCCCGAAGCTACAAAAATCAACAAACATGTTCTCAAATATTTGAGGGGCACAGTGGAGTATGGCCTAAGATATCTTGGAGATGAAATGAAGTTGGAGTAGTATATAGACTCAAAATGGGAAGGCAATGAAATGGAAAGGAAGAGAAACTCAAAGTGCTACTTTAGCTTGGGATCAACGATGATATACTTGTTTAGCATGAAGAAGACTTCCATGGAACTTAGCTCAGCAGAGATAGAGTATATGGTAGCTAATACAATGAGTTGTAAGGCCATTTAGCTTCACGAGTTGCTTGCTGATTTATTTGATCAGGAGTTGGATCCCATGTTGATTTACTGTGATAATCAAAGTTGTATCAAGCTCTTTCTAAATCTAGTGTTTCATGACATGTCCAAGCACAAGCAAATAGAGATTAGATATCACTTCATTCAAGATGGGATTCAAAAGGGAGCAATGAAGCTCCAATTTATTCCCACCAATCAACAAGGACCTAATATTACAACCAAGCTCTTATCAAAAGGGAAGTTTGAAGCATTTAGAGATAGACTTGGATAGGTGCTAAGAGGGAGTGTTGACAAATGTAGCTCAAGAAGAAGCTTCGTGCACAAGTTAGGTGTGAACTTGTGAGAAGTATTTTGAGATGATTTCTTAGTGACCACTTAGGGAAAGGAGAAAATAATACCATTTTATAATTTCACTCAAATAAATAAAAGTGAAAGTCAAATTTCCCATGTTCTCCTAATCTTAGAAATATAAATGAGATATTCTAAAATATTAGTGAGTTAGATTTGTTCTAATCTTAGTCGTACACTTCATTGTTGAAAAAAGGTGGTCGTTAGGATTAAGGAGATTAGTTGCTAAGATTTGGAAAATTAGTTTCTTAGATTGAGAAGGTTAGTTATTTCTCTCAAAGCATCAATATGAATTTTATCCCCATTTCTTAGGGATAACTAAGGATATGATGTCTCGAGGCCCTCAGGTTGTAGACATAGAGTATTGAGAGATAGATGACTGACAACGTTCACTTGCAAAGATAGAGGCCCACCTCACCATCACAGATCTCAAGTTCATCACGATGGTATCCACCACATCAACTTACATTCGAAAGACATTGGGTCTTGCTCCATGAGGTACAATCCATGTATTATGGTGAGTGTCATTTCAATATTTGAGGCATTTGAGTATGTTGCATTTAGAGTTGCTTTTGATTATGTGACATATGCTTGGAAATTATGCTCTTTTCCTTGTTTCACCTTGGTGGTTGACATTGGGCCCTAGTAAGTGGTCACCCTTAGGGATGGGTTTGATGCTGGGAGGTCTCATTGACAAGTCATTCACGACCATACTTGTCATTTTCCACACTTCGTCTCCTCATCTCCTTATCTTTTTGGATTTTTGGGTGTATTGACCCAACAAGGGATTGTCCCTCATTTCATGGGAAGAAGGTGCTGGAGGCCCATAGGGGAATGTAGATGAAAAAATATAAAAGTGAAATTATGAACCTTCCAGATTCTCTCCCAAAGAGGTCTTGAAGACAATGAAATGTTTCTCCTAAAAAAATCAACGACATGCAAAAGAAAATACGTGTATATAAAATGTCTTTCTTGTTGAGGGATCTACACAAGTGCGTTACAAGCTAGACTTTAACCCCATGGCACTATGCGTACCACTCCCTTCAAGTGATAATATGGTACTTCCCCCAAGCTAATTGTTACCCCATAGCGAGTACCCAGTTGTTTGAACCTTAATTAATTAATGACAATAAATGGGCTTGGAAAAAGGATGCATTGAAAATGAAGGTGCAACACACCCTCTACAAAGGCACCCATAAATGAGACATTGCAATCCTTTTTATGTCATGAACCCCATGCCCAAAAGTCATGCCCCCATCCAAATCACTTAGAGAGGAGTCCACCTGGGAAACAATCCTTGACTTAGGGAATGATTCAACCAATAAGGAAATGATTCACCCAATAGGTCACCTTGTCAACCCTCCCATACCTAAACTTGGAAAATTACATAGGCTCTTTGAGAACTTGTTTAGTTTGATGAGGTGGTTTAGATGCACATGCTTAGCTGGATCTTTTATTGATTTGATTTACTTATCATGATGCATTTTACTTGAGATCCTTGGGGGGCGTATTCATTGTCTTTGTAGGACCTTGCTTGGTGGACAATTTTTGAAAAACAAACTTGTCTTGGGATTCCTTGGGGATTGAAGCCCATAGGTTGGATACCATGGCCCACACACCGGACAATGATAATAGTCTTTGGAGACTTGAGAGACACTATGGAGGATCTCACCTAGCCCCCTACAATCCCAACGATTTTCCTTTGGAGGCCAAAACTTCATTTTGGAGGGCTTGACGTCACCCCTAGTGGTGATGATGTGTTTTGATGGACACTTGGAATTTTTTTAAAGAGGAAGACTCTTTTCATGGTAGAGATGAGCCTAGAGCATGAAGGATGAGCCTTAGGAGGCCCAATAACCTCCTCCCTTTGCTAAAAAATGTCACCCTAGAGAGGGTTGACGCCATCTTTAGGGTTTCTTATGTGCAATCTTTTAAGTTAAATTTGAATCTAATGATGTAAAGGGGAAAAATAAAGGGAAACGTCTCCCTTATTTTGTGGTTTACCCTAAGTTAAGTGGACAAACACTTTTTAGAAGTTTTAGTATAAATATAGATCAAACTCTTTCATTTTATCATAGCTCTCCCATACTTGGTTGAAAAGACTACTTGGCTGAAATTTGCACCCTACTTGTGAAATTTGGATATCTCTCTCTTGTGCAAATGTATTTTGGTGATTTCTCTTGGTATATTGTGGAGCTAAGGTGGTGCGCACCTCTTGGAGGCTTACTCTCTTACTTATCGATGGATATGGTTTGGTAAACTATGTTTTGATCTTGCATCATGTGGAATTGGTAAGGAAATTTCTGCATTCTTTGGTTTTTTCTTCTTGTTCCATGTTATTCTTGTTTGAAATCCTAGGAGGAGTATGAGTGTATACAGCCTCCTCCAAACTTCATCTCATTTCTAGTTGACAAGTCATTTTAATCAAGGTTGTTAGGAGGAGTACAAGGGTGTACATCCTCCTAGATCTACCTTAGTTTGATTTGCATGCCCTAGGGAGTAAAAGGGTTTACACCCATAGGGATATTGTGGATCTAACTCATACATCCAAGATTCCATTTACCAAAATTTTAAAGGCACTAATTTGAAATTTGCATTGGAGAAATAAATTATTTGCATTAGGTAACGTGATCTTACAAGATTTTCAAATTGTTTGAAGTGGAATCAATTCTATGATTTACTAGCTTGCTTGAGCCACAAGGGGTCCTCTTTAGCCAAGAACATCTTATTTTTTTCATAACTTAAATCTATATCCATTAGGACTGCAACAAATTGCTCTCAAACTTTTACTTTTACTTTCTTTTCAACCGTCAAAATTTGCTAAAAAACTTCCATATTAATCTACTTGACATTGTGCATCTTTCAAGTGGTTTACTTGTAATTTTTGGTGGTTGGAATTTTTTGATGTAGCAATATTTTTCTACAGCCATAAGGCTGTCATAATATCTCTGCAATAACATCATACAACAGTCCTCTAATACCACTAAAGTTTGTGCTAAGTATTGGGAATTAATCTACATGTTTTATGCTTCATTTCTCTACTTTAAGTGGTTAAATCTGCAATAATTAACTTCATTTATTGCTGATATATAATCTTGTTTACTATTGTAGTTTGGGACAACAAGATTAACTTGTTTTTCCACTTAACTTTGAGCTTGTATACTTGTCTCTTCTTGTGTCTCGAGAAGGTACAACTATCTTCTGTAGGTACTCAATCACTTGGAAATCATTGACCATATCAGACTTGTTTCCAAGCCTTTCTCCACTTAGTAGTTTGACCTATAGGGGTATCACTTCCATAACATCACCTTCCATCTATTTCCCCCCTAGGGTCACCCAAGATTCCCCCCTTGTGTAGGATTTATCCTTCACTAAAGAGAGTGGAGAGTTTATCTAAGGTGATAGTGGGTAGACTCTCCCATAGTTATCTCCATCTTGTGGATTGAATCGGGTTTTACCCAACCTACAGTTTGCACAATAACAATGATAAGACAGGAGAAGAGGGAATCGATACAGCATCACTGTTGTCGTACAACAATTGTTGTTTCCTTATTTCTTCAAAAAATCCATACTTCTATTTCCGCAGGTTATACTTCTATGTTCTTTAGTGTTTTGTTTATTGTATAGTTTGACCTATAGGGGTATCAATTCCATAACATCACCTTCCATCTATTTCCCCCCTAGGGTTGTTGGGCTAATTATATCTCTATAATAGCTTACATAAAATGTCAACCCAGGGAGGTAAACTTTGAGACACAAACACTGTATGTGCAGGACTGGAACCTAATTGTCTACTCTGCTCTAAGCCTAAGTTATCTCTAATCTATTTCATTTATTCTAATTTAAACAAAGCATTCTAACTAAAGCATTCTCATTTAAATTCTACAGCATTCAATTCTAAACAAAAATGAAATATCTTTGACAACTACCTTCGAATTAATTCTAGAAGTAAGATGTCTATTTCAAAATAAAACTACTTGACAATCAAACTAAGAAGTAATGGCAAATTATACGAGTAGGTATGTCACAATAGCAAATTATACCAGAAACAGAGTATGTCACAAAAAGTAAACTAATGACACAGAAAACAATGTATCCTACCTTCTATTTCCTAAAATCATTTTAATCTAAACATCAAAAATAAGTCTGAATCTATCCATAGAAAAATAAAGAAATATCCTATTTACCCTACTGGTACTGGAAGCTTCCTCTAATTCAATTGCAACCTAACTATCCTAACAAAATAGAGTAACCTAACTATCCTAACCAAAGCAAAGTAAACTCAAACTCGCATTCTCTCTAATTTACGTTCAGATTGAAAACTGGAAACAAAGCAAGCCTAGTTCATGCTCTAAATTCTATAGAAATCAACCATGCTTTCAACACTCATCAATGTAGAAGATATTAATATGCTGGAAACGATACAGTTGAAGAATACTTAAGCAAGAATCTGAACAAATCAATTCCCAAACTCAAATAAGCTAACATGCATTGAAATCCTAAGATATTGAAATAAACTAACTCTAATACAAAGAAAAGCAGCGACTTGGACCTGTTGGCGGGCCCAACCAAGAGGTACAATCACCACAAAGAAAACCAAAGCTACTCAGTTATCATTCCATGCAAACACTGCTCATGCTTCACGCTCCATTTACTCAAAAAAATAACTCAAATCATATGACATCAAAGTAACATAACGCAAAAGCAGATTGTATTAACAGAAATGTGTATCATAGCATAACATAACCCAACGTTTCTTAGGAGCGATCCTTTGTCTTTATAGATCCTCCTCAAAAATAGTTTAAAATAGAATGTATTAATTCAAACGGATCCCAGATCCGAAAATAACTCAAAAACAGTTAAAACTGTCTCCACATCTTTATGACACGAAGTGTCAAGAAGATGTGAATCATAAAGTATTAATAGTTTAGTTCTATAATCTCACTTTGAATCAGCGTATGAGTGATGACTCAATCTATCATGTAAATCGTGTTGTCTACCACTCTGGCCATGTCGTGCAGATCTTTAGCAGCTTCTTCGGGCTCCACTGGGTGCAAGCTGGTACCTGGTACTGGTAAGTGTTGTTTCAAAGAAATAGTACCTAAACTCATACCTCATTAGTATCAACGTTAATTTAAAGTATCAAAATACATAAAAATAACTTGAAACGTAAGAATACCTTGAATATCCCACTTAGTTGTAAAAAGGGGTCACATGTGTCGTAACAAGGCCAGAAGGGAGTGGTACTGGGTGTAAAAATAGAGGTCTTTTTGATATGATGTAAGCAAAAACATAATCAAAACTAGAGACCAACATGCCCCCAAACTGAAGTCTTTGCCTGTCCTCAGGCAACAAAAAAAGTCAAAGACTGATAGCAATCAGAGCATTGCAGCAGCTGCAACCAACATTTGTAACCTCTCATGTTTCTTCATATTTCTGATTTCTTTCTTGAGGACTCGGTTGATGATAATATGCTTTTTGGTAGTCTTCTGTAGTTTCCTGTTCCTTTGGAAAAGACCCTTATTCTTCTGTTTTAATCTTTCAATTTTGGACAAGAGATGAGTTACCCTGACTTTCATGAGTTCATTTTCTGTTTTTATATGCCGATCCAATATGGTGTACTCATGTAGCTTCTCTTTCAACCTATTATTCCTACTTTCTAATATGGCCACCATTGGTCTCAAGGATTTACTGGATGAAATTTCACAGTAGGTTTCAAATGTTTTATCTTGTCCTAGCTGTGTTTGAGGACTGGATGCATGAGTGAACTCATCTGTACTTTGAGCAGGGGTGTCAACTGGATCGGGATTATGATCTGGACTGAGTTCAGGAGTGAACTCCCTATGTATCCGAGCAGGGGTATCTGTTGGTACTCGAATTGGCTCATTCTGCTCAATTCCTTTGGGTGCAGTAGCTTGCCGATCCACTTTACGGGCTTTTCGAATTAATTGGGACAGAGTCCAAGTCATTTCAGAGGGTTTTGGAGCCTCCTCAGGATCCCTACTTTTTAACTTCTTTTGTGGTGGGTAACTGGGCACAGAGCTATCCATACCTGACAATGTGCTTTTACATTTCCATTTTGGGTTTCTCCTAGGTTTGTCAGTCAACTCTGCCAGTTCTTCCACGTCAATAATGTTCACAACAGCTAGGGAAGAACTCGGGATTTCAATATTTGCCTCTGTAGGAGTAGTGTTCTTCACAGTTTCATAATTGGTTTCCACTCCATCAGACCCGTGGGCATCAAATGAATGTTCTGAATCAAGGTTTCCATCACTGGCTTCAATTGTGCTATCTGGTATGTTCCTAGGGTCATCACAGATTTTGGTCGGGGTTCTAACCCTCTTTTTCCTAGAGTCCAGCTTCTTCTATGGGGGAGCAGGCTTAACACTTCTATCTTTAGACTTGTCAGAGGCTAGGGTTTTTATAGCGAACATATCCCAAGTTTCTTATTTCTTGGATAGCGTAAACTTAATCAATATCTTAACAAGACCAAAATGAAACAGACTTCCTCGAAAATCTTTGGCCTTTCAGACCTGCTCTGCCATTTTCTTTAAACTTTTCAACAGAAAGAAGGGTATGTTCAACAAATGATTACCTTTGAAATGCAGCAGGAGGCAGGCATGGCAGGGAAATACGATTGTATACCATCCTTCAAAAGTAAGGTAATGTTGGAGGATAGCCATCAATTGAGCCCATTTTGGTTCTAACCATGACCGTGATGTGCCCTCTGACCATTGTATCTTCCGGTACTGTGGTTTCAGAAGCTGCGTGCAGAGTTTCTTGTCAACAGGCTGACCCTTTGTCCATCTCTGACCAATGGTGGGCAGTTGAATTGCTTCTGAAATAAATTGTTCCGTGACTTCAAACTCGAGCTCGCCCACTTTAGCGAACCCACCCTAAAAATGCAGAGCAAACTGAAGCATAATTGAATCATTATATCCATCGAATTTCTTGAGAAACGGCTCCCATCCTGTTTTCTGAAAAATGTCTCTGGTTGCCTCATACTCCGGAAGGGCCTCTAAGTCTGCATATGTCTCTGGTTCATGACGATTTGCCACCATGGTTCCACTTGATATCACAGGTAAGGTCTATAGGTGAGCAGCGAAATTTAGATGAGGGCGACGAAGGAAGAGAATGTGATGAAGGAAGTAGTCGGGAGAAAAATCATAGGAGAGCATTTGAATTGTCGTGGGGGTCGATGGCGTGTAGGGAAATGATGGTAGTCGTACATGAGTGCAGAGTGTTATCATAAATGAGTTGTGTGAACTTCATGACATGAAATGTCGATGCGGATTGGTTTATCAGGTACAGAGTGTGGATATAATGAAACATTATGGGGTAACAAAGCATTCTCAGTTCAAACTATTAATATGTAATTTAAATACATTAAACCAACATGAACTAAGTGTACCTGAGTTATATTACCTATCCCCTTGTTACCATTTCTTGCTGTAGAGATTTTGAATTCAAGTCTGTATCTGAAGGGCGCGAAAATTGTGATCTGCACTTGTATTTTTTATGACCACCATAGCTGATGGATCCTGTGCTGGTACTGACTGGTACTGATGAAACAATCCAAGATCTGTTTTCTCCAAAAATTGTGTTGCTACAAGACTGAGGATTTATCTTCTGATAGGCTGTCCACTGTGCTGAATGTTACTAGATTTCTTATAGAAAACAGAAGAATAGACTGTTCTTCAAAACTACAAACTAATGAAACTGTCCATGAGTACCAAAACTGCAAAGTCTTCATCCAAATACTTCCTTTTTGTGCAGGTCTACCTATGTGAATAGATTTTGTTGATGTTGAACATAGGTAGAAGTCACTGGATTACCAATCAATAAGGAAAGTTATTAACCAGTGCGAGATGTCCCACCTTTGATGTCAATGGGAATCAAGGCACTAGATACATTCAAACAGTCATGAATAGATTTGTTGAAGTCGAATGAACTGTAGAATTCTTTTGCCAAGAAACATTG
>SNQJ01S0049627.1:0-45164 GCA_010110895.2 Picea sitchensis
TGTACTTGAACATTTAAGTGGGGTAAATGGAGGTTGCCCCCTCGAAGAGGCTTATTATCTGAAATTATCTATTTTTCAAGGCGTTGAGTACTTTTCCTGAGGTTTTCATATGCTATATTGATGTTTGGTTCTTAACACGACAATTCATTCAAATGCTAGAAACTCTCCTCACATTTGGTAGTCCATTCAAACTTTTTCCCCTTCTTTTGAAGTGAAGTGATTAGATGTGCAACATTGGAGAAACGTTTAATGAATCTCCTATAGTATCCAGGTAATCCCATAAAGGATCTCACTTCTAAAACATTCTTTGGTGTTGGACAACTTTTAATTACTTCAATCTTCTCAGGGTCCACTGCTATGCCCTCCTTTGAGAGGATGTGTCCCAAATAATGGATTTGTATTTGATAGAAACTGCATTTTATTAACTTGGCATACAATTGGTGCTCTCTCAACATCTGCAACACCATTTTCAAATGTTGCTCATGCTCCTCCTCTGTCTTGAAGTAGATGAGAATGTCATCCAAGAAGACAATGATGAATTTTTCTAGGTATTCCCTAAACACTCCATTCATTAGATACATAAAATTAGTTGGTTCATTTTCCAATCCAAATGGCACCACCACAAACTCATAATGACCATACCTTGTCCTGAATGATGTCTTTCTAGTGTCTTCTTCTTTGATTCCTACATGATGATAACTTGATCTCAATTCAATCTTGGAAAATATCTTTTCTCCTTTCAAGTGATCGACAAAATCGTCGATCTATGGTAGACGGTACCTTTTTCTTCATAGTAACCTTATTAAACTCTCTAAATTCAATACACAACCTTAGATTTTCATCCTTTTTCTTCACAAAAAGAACTAGGGCACCCCAAGGTGAGACACTTGTATGTATGTTTCCCTTATTAAAGAAATTCTTCTAGCTGCATATGCAACTCTTTCAGCTCTGGTGTGATCATTCTATAAGGTGTGATCATCTCTCTTTGGTGGTGATCCTAGCAATTCCCCAATACATCTTCATATTCCTTCAAAACTAGATAGTCTTCAAGACTTGGCTCCTTATCCTTTGATGACTCTTCCATATGAGCATCATATATTTGACACGCTTTTCTAAAACTTGTTTTTAGCTGCAATATTGAAATCTCTTTTATGGATATAGGTCTTGGAATACCTTGAACCATCCTTGAATTCCCTTCATTATCAAGGCATGTGGAAGCCTTGTTGTGGCAATCTAGGACAACACGATGATTGTCCAAACAATCCATACCAATCAAGCAACCATATGACCCAAGTGGTATGATGTTTAAATATTCCTTAGTGCTAACACCATTCATGCTTATTGGGAAGTCATTGCTAAGTTCATTAATTTTTTTCTTGGTTCTAGTGGCTAGTTGAACTAACCAAGACTTTTCATGCTTGCATATCTTCAATTAAAACCTTTCAACTATTTTTGGGTCTATATATCTATGACTAGCTCCAGAATGAATTAAAATAGCTATGGATTATGACTATGAATTATTCCTAAAGAAAGGCGTCTTGAATCCTTTCTTCCTCTGACCCATATTGCCCCTCTTTTTGCCATCCCGGGCCTTTTGGAAAGATTCCCTTCCTTTTCTCTTCTCATACAAATACTTAGCCTTCCTAATGGCGTCATTCAAACTTCTAGGCTCATCAAAGTGAATTTTATCACTGTAAAAATAAGGTATCCCACTAAGAAATCTTTGTATGTTTACCTTCTCATCCTTTATAAAGCCAACATATCTCAACAATTCAAGGAATCTCCTCTAATACTCATCCATTGTCATGCTTGCAAGCTTGATTTCAAAGAACTCTTGCATTTTCTTGTCATGATATTTCTCTAACAAGTATTTTTGTTGGAAATATCTTTTAAACTAACTCCATGAGATCCTCTTTTCATCAATGTGCTTAACCTACTTGAGTTGATCCCACCACATAGATTCTTTTCCTTGAAGATGGTAGGTTCCAATTCTGGATGCTACATTTGACGAATAATTGTGCAATTGGAAATATTTCCCCGTTCACAACATCCATGCTTCTGCATCTGCATCTTTCTTACAATCACCATCAAAATTAGGAGGCTTAATCTTCCTAATCTCTCCTTGCAAATCATATATTTTGGACCTTCTCCTCTGGTTTTGGATAGGGGACACACTTGGGATGCTATCTAACCTTGAACATGCATGTGCTCTTCTGGTCAAGTGTCCTTATGAGTAATGATGATGTCTACTAATACTCCTTGATTGCAGTCTAAATCCCCTATGATAATCTCTTATATCACGAGATCTAGATGCTTCTACTTGCCTTGCACTAGTTGCTTGTTGTTTTCCATAATATTTATTGAATTGTCTCTACAACATACTCAGCCTATGTAACATCTCCTCTTGAGCTCTTATCATCCTTTCATTATCTTCCCTATAGATCCACACTTATTTTTTCAAGCTTCTCATAGTCTCAACCAACTCTAGTTGTTTCACTCTGTCTTTATGTCCATTGGACTCGGTCTCTGCATTTCCCATGTTGACATGTAATCCTCTAACCTCCTCCTTATGGTTATAAGATTCTTGGGAATCCCCCATATCTCTAGTCCTCATATAGGAACCAAATATGATTTCTTGTACCTCTAATTCTAGAAGAAACATGCACATAACAATTATTGTTAGAATCGTGCATATTGTAAA
The DNA here is from genome assembly GCA_010110895.2 of Picea sitchensis. Taxonomy (NCBI): domain Eukaryota; kingdom Viridiplantae; phylum Streptophyta; class Pinopsida; order Pinales; family Pinaceae; genus Picea; species Picea sitchensis. Next base: position 2,702 of record SNQJ01S0049627.1, read on the forward strand.
ATATTTCATTAATTAGATCATAGGTCATTCTTCAACTACATTTATGAGAGGTATAGATGCATTGGGGTCTAATTCTTATTATTTAGATACATTATCCTATGAATCATATTTCTCACGACTATATTCATGCCTTATTCCAAGTTTTTAGCTAAGAGTTACATCCTTATGAAGTTTGCAATTTCTACTTATTTGAGCTTTGTTTTCACCACTGCAATTTTTTGAGAGACCACTTTCTGCCACATGTAGAAGAAAATTGGTTAGGAATCAAAAAATAATTTATGTCAGTATAAGATAGAATTTATTAATGGGAATGCACAAAAAAATTTAGATTCAGAATATGATGCTCCAGACAAATTCTGGATAAATATGGGATTGACAACTTTGCATTTTTTCACTTTCTCTAGACTTAAAATTTTAGCCAAAATTGGGTATATCCCAAACGAAGAAAAACTGGAAAAAACTCCATCAATACAAAGTTGTCTGGATTGATGAGTAAATAAAATGTCGACTAAATAAATTTTTTTGGATTGGTGATCTAGGGTCCCTTTTTCTCCTTTGAAGTTTTAAAAAACCCTTGAAACACACACGAGAATAGTGGATTTTGCACTATTTTAGTATCCCCACACAAACCCATTTTGACTTTTTCTAGGATCCTAAATGGGTGTCTTCATGCTTGCTTTTTGAGCTATCTATCAAAATTTCACCTTTATCTGAGCCCCAGTTCTTGAGCATGACCCTTCCAAACCCATTATTTTACGTTTTTTAGAAAATTTAAGCAAAATTAGTCAGTGGTTGTCATTGGAATTATTGTATCCCTCATCATTGTGGATACACCCCTAAAATTTTATATGATTATGATTTGAAACACTCATGTTATGGGAAAACAAGTTTATGTCTCTAGACTTCTTTTTTGTAAAATGTCTATTTTTTGTTGAGGAGGAAATCTGGCTAGCATGGCATGACATGTGGCTAATGATGTCTACCTATAATCCCTTGATTTATCCGTGTCATCAACCTTCTTTTCTTCCATCGATGATCGAATCATTCTTTGCATCAATGATCAATATATTTCTTTGCATTATGAAAAGGCTACCCTTGTCGAATTTGGTCGAACCCTGATCATCGACGATTGACGATTCACTTCCATCAATAAGCTATTAAAGGAACTTCTTCATGAGATTTCGTTGAACCCCAAAACTAAAAATAGAATGAATTTGAGCCATTGATATCAAAATCTAAAGTAATCTTGGTTATCGATCCGATAAAATTTTCCAAACCTACAGATGAATCTCAACCACTGATCACCAAATTGAATGTCATGTTAGCACTCTGTAAATTTTGTCTGTCTGAATAGAAAAATGACAGAGGTAACTATTTCAACCAAATTTAGAGCCGAGGCACTAGCCTACTCAACTCAGAGAGGGATCTCTCGTGTTACTTGATATTTCTTTGATAATCCGTGGCTAGATTTGGTTTTTTTTGGGGGGTATTATAAAGTTGTTGAAGAAATGGGGGTGACAATTGGGCTATGGAGTCAGAAATGAATAATGCAGTGGTAGGTCATTAGAACTATATAGAGGAGAAAGGCTAAGTGAGGCAATGAGTTTGAGTTTTCAAATTGAAATTTGCATGGCAAAATAAGAAAAAGGAAAACACACAACTGCTTCAAAGCATATTAAAATGAATTCTGAAATAGTTGGGAAGAGAATCACATGAATTTAAATTGCTAATTCTAGAGCATCATTAGATGAATTCCAGACTTTTAACTCTCCAATTTAAAAGAGGAAATTGCAAATGGAATTTTAAAGACACAGGAAACACACACTATGAAAGAAGACAGAACTCATATCACAGCCGATTAGAATCTTTTCATAAACAGTTCAAAAATTGCTTTTGCATTATATATTCAGTTTAGCTCCATGATTTTACAAAGTCTCCCTATGACAAGGGCAGAACCCCTCTTTCCTCCTCCTTTTCTTTATCCTTGGAATGATATATATAGAAAATTTACATGTGGGATTCAAAACGACTCAACTTCCCCGCAGTCTAAAGATAGAGATCGGTTACACGAAAGAGTAACACATAACAACTATTCTCCTACTTTACAGGGAGCGTTATAAATGGGTCTGGAATATCTGAGGCTTTTGCATTGAACGCCATATGTCCAAAATTTTATGAAACGTACTCATTTCGACCTGAGAACTTATTCCATCTTGATGATTTCTTCTTTCTTAGTGTTCAACCAGACTCGTTGATTTTCCCCAACACTTTCAACCACCTCATCTTTGACTCCTGTCTTCTGCCGCTTTCTCTGCTTCCTCTTTACTTCTCGTTTATATCACCTGTCCACATGTCTGTTGGTGATTAAATCCCTCATGATAGGATTAAGTCTAACCTCTTATTTTGGTTCTGTCGCAGGGTCAGTATGGAAATTGGTTGTTAATATCCGTGCAATCGATTTCTCTTCCTTACTCGATGGAGTTGCCATGTTAGTTGAAAATCCCATTTCACTGGATGTTGTTTGATCGGCTTGGTCCATGTCTCCCAGTTTTGCAGAAAACACGATTCTCGTTTTCCCGATCTTGTTAATTACTTCGTTTAGAATGGAATCTTGATTGCTCAAACAAGATAAATTTATTCATATTTTTGAGGACGATTTTCATTGACTGTTTAATCATAGACTGTGGACGAAAATACTTGTCCGAATTACAACCTATCACACTCGGTTGTCATCTTCAAAATGATTATCCTTTGGATCGTCCTTCTGGTGGTGCTTACCCGACGTTGCACGACGTAAAGTACTTGAGCAATGGTACTAATGTGACTGAGTAAGTCGTTAACTCTTCCCTTTTTGTATGCAATATGTGGGAATGACACATATCGAATGATTTTTCTACACATGACATCGGGGGTTGGAGAAAGTGGTTTTAGGTAGACTGCTTTTCTCTCCGATGTTCCTCTTAGGTCACCACGCATCCACGAATGAAACCAAGGTAGTTTTACTTGACATGCCTTCGCATAATTAAACTTTGTGCTATTTCGCCGCCCGATATGGGTCTCGGACGTTGATCTAGGACGCTTCAAAATCTACGGTTTGTCAGGTCTTTCCTTTCGCACATCTGCTATATTTTTACACATGCTGCCATATGTGACCTGGTCCTCCAAATCGCACCATGTCTCTACACTGCTTTAGTCCCCCGCTAAATTTGAACTCGTATTTCATGTATAATTGTTATGGTGATAAGATAGGCTCCTATTGGGGATGCTATCCTCCCTGTGAGGTAGCAAAGAACTATAGACCCGGTGTCTTCTTCATTAGGATTCTTTCAAAACATGTGCGTGTACTCTATTACATCGTGTTGACCGAGCGTTAATTTTAAAACCAAACTTTGCACACTACTCTCAACTGGATGTTGAAAAACAAATATCGCTAGAATCTAACTTTACATACTACTAGAAATTAAAAAAGAATGCTTGACCAACAAGCTTATTTTCACACTCCTACCTACCCTAATTGTTGAAATGAACTGCAAAATCAAGCGAAATCATAATGCCAATGCAACCACGACAACATTTTATCCACTGTTTGTTTTCTTTGCACTTGCTTGTACCAATTTTTTTTTGATAATTCATTCAAAACTCCATCCATAAATCCAAATCTCAAAAAATCAAGAACATTTGGACTGCTTACTTCCTCCAATAAAACTGCAAATGGATCTTCTAAAATATGCACAAAACAACTATCATGTTTCACCCCTTCCATCGCATTCTTGTTCTCATGGGATTTAACCTATTGATTTTCATCGAGAAACTGACAGGTTTGCTGAGAAGTCTGGAAGTAATAGTTTCTTGAAACATAAGGCAACCATGGTTGAAGAACATCATTTGGTGTGAAGTGACCCATATTTAATACAAACCTCAATTTGTCACTCCCTTTATCTTTAAGCTTGCAACCCACTATCCTCTGTAGATATTGATTATAATTTTTTTCCATATAATGTATCATGAAACACATAAAGTAATGTTTCCTTTTTAGGAGCTAAGACATAAAAACATGCTTCCTTCACAAGTGTTTTCTGCTCTTGCTTCATTTCTTCAATCTTGGGAATATTTTTGAATGGAATGACAACAATAGGTGTGTTTACTCTTCCATACATATCAAAAAAAACATCTATACATTCTCGAACATCTTCAAATATGACAGTTGTATCATGTGCATCATCCTTTTCATTATATTTCTGTATTTCTGATTGAGAAATGGCAGGAGTTGTTATGTTGCTTTCCTGAAACTCTATGTCATTTGTTTTTTTGTTGCTTGGAGTCTCCATAGATGTAGTTTTAGGATCTTCATCCATGTCTAGGTCACTTAGAAATTGGACCACCACATCATTTTCAGGGGTAGACAGACAACTTTGAAACACTTTGTCTTGCTAGAAATATTGTTGAACATCTATGTTAGTTTCAGGAGGAGGAAAATAACTTTTAACACCAATTTCTTGATCAAATTCTTCTTTTTTAATTCGGTGTTTAAGCACAGGTTGCAACTCCGAATTGGAATATCCTTTCAAGTAATTAGATACATGATCATCTAATGCATGTGAATGTTGTTGGTCTTCCTTAATGACCACAATTTCCTCATGTAAAACAGTGCCACTGTGAATGCAATCAGACTTCCCTGTTTCTTTTGTTATATCATGATTTGCTTTCAACCATTCAAAGGAAGAAAAACATAAAGGGAGATGGTTTTCATTTTTAAGTCCACTGCTTTCTTCATATTCAACATTATGCATGGGGGCTTTCTGATTTGAAACATTATAAACATTTTGCTTCAACAAATTTAAGAAGCAAAACACAATGGTGAGGATCTTTCACTTGCTTCAAAACCGATCTTTCACTTGCTTCAAAACCTCCTTCATTTTCTTCACTGTTGTCAATTCCTTTGGATTGTCAAACACACTCATTTTCAGATTTATCTTTGACCAATGGATACAACTTTGAACTGACAAGATCTTCTACATAACAAGTAATAGGGTCATCAGACATATGAGGATATTTCTGCAATATCTTGTTAGTTTGTTCCGGTGAATTAGTGTGATTTGGCATTAACACACATTCCTTTTCTTCAATGATGATCATAGGATTTTCTTTCAACAGTTTGAATGAAGAAAAGCATAAAGGTAAATAATTCCCTTCAGTTGATTCAGTAGTTTCTTCTTTGTAACTGTGATATGTAGGTAGATTGCTCTCATTACACTGCTAAAAAGGAACATTTTCTGATAAAGAACCTGTGGTTGGTTGTTCTAGGGAGTCAACATCATAATCACCCTCATATTCATCATATATAGGAAAATCAACAACATATGCAATGCCATCTAACAAGAACAAACTTGGAACATCAACCTATTCTTCAACAAACTGCTTTGCAAACTCATCTTTTTGATTGTCTACAAATGAATACATAAAACAATCAGCCTCCTACTTATCATGGGATGGATCAGAAGTAAATCAACCCCTCCTCTTTCAACAAGTGGGATATAAGTTTTTGAAAAATTATGAGCTTTGAAAACTTCAAGAGAAGCTATAATATTATTGACTCGATGTTCAAGATTCCAATCAACCCTTTCTTGTTCATATTCACTTTCATATTCTTGAATAGCCAAACCCTCATTTTGGCTATATTTGCATGCTTGGACATTGTGTTGAATCTCCTGGGCATCATTGAACATTTTCTGTAAAGACTTAGGTTTTCTTTCCATCGGGAGAAAAGAAAAATCTGGATGAAGAGTAGTAGCATAATGGAGCATGGCAACGGTTTCAGTGGGTTGAATTTCTTTGGGAAAATTGTAGTAAATACTGGAAAAACTCCTGCTGAATGTAGAAATAGTTTCGTTGCTTTGACTTTTTAAGGCATAGAACTCTGTAAGTTGTAGATCCAAAGATTTATTCTTTCCCCAAAACTTCAAAAAGATATTTTTCAATTGCTCCCATGAGCTAATTGTCTCTGGATGAAAATGTTTAAACCAGTATTTGGTATCACCCTTTAAGGATTGTGAGAAGGATCTCATCCAAACATCCTCATGATCAATCTCAAACAAATATATAAAATGCTCAAACCCTTGGATGTGTTTTTCAGCTGATATGGCATCAGGTTCCCCATCAAACACAGGTAATCACTCATAGTACTTTGGAGGGAAATCGTGGAGGAATTGGGGTAGTTTCAAGGGTACGTATCTATGTTGGATCTTGGAGGATGTTGGATCAGGTACAAGAGGTGAAATATCAGCCTTGGCTTCATGGGGCTCATCAACTTGGTCATGGTTATCACATGGATTAGATGGGATATTTTTATCAAAATCAGTGATACAGGGAGGATATGCATGTACACATTTAAGAGGAGGATATACAATTGAAAGATTCTCATGATCATCATTAGAATGCAACAAGTAAGGAAAAATTTGTTTGACATGTTCATGGAAGGACTAGAGGAAACCTATAACAAACAATAAAATGCCTTGGAAAAAATCCACATTTAAGTACTTGTTTTCTTCCATAATGTATTTTCATAGCTCTGTCAAGGGATTTCATCTTCTAATGGAGTCTTTGAATCACATTCGAAGCTTGAGTGGAGTCGCCAATAATGTTTTGGAAGCTGGATTATGCATTGAGAGTGGAGTCACCATTGAAGATTTGAATTTCTGGATTCTTCTACCAGTGGAATCACCTTCAAACTGATTTTTGATTTGTGGAGTTGCCAGAGCAGGAATATAGCCAATATGTGCCTAAGTGTTTGTTTCTCTCAGACCTTAGAACACAACCATGTCGTTCTTTCCCAGGGAATATTTTTTCAATTTCGTCCCCGACAATGACGCCAAAATGTTATCACTATGTAAATTTTGCCTGGTTGAATAGACAAATGACATAGGTAACTGTTTCAACCAGATTTAGAGTTGAGGCACTAGCCTTCTCAACTTAGAGAGGGCTCTCTCATGTCACTTGACATTTCTTTGATAATCCGTGGCTAGATTTGGTTTGTTTTGGGGGGTATTATAAAGTTGTTGAAGAAATGGGGGTGACAATTGGGCTATGGAGTCAGAAATGAATAATGCAGTGGCAGATCATTAGAACTATCTAGAGGAGAAAGGATAAGTGAGGCAATGAGTCTGAGTTTTCAAATTGAAATTTGCATGGAAAAATAAGAAAAAGGAAAACACATAACTGCTTCAGAGCATATTAAAATGAATTCTGAAATAGTTGGGAAGAGAATCACATGAATTTAAATTGCTAAGTCTAGAGCATCATCAGACGAATTCCAAACTTTTAACTCTCCAATTTAAAAGAGGAAATTGCAAACGGAATTTTAAAGACACAGGAAACACACACTATTGAAGAATACATAACTCATATCACAACCGATTAGAATCTTTTCATAAACAATTCAAAAATTGCTTCTGCATCATATATTCAGTTTAGCTCCATGATTTTACAAAGTCTCCTTGCGACAAGGGTAGGCCCCCTCTTTTCTCCTCCTTTTCTTTATCCTTGGAATGATATATATATAGAAAATTTACATGCGGGATTCAAAATGACTCAACTTCCCCACAGTCTAAATATAGAGATCGATTACACAAAAAAGTAATGCATAACAACTATTCTCCTACTTTACAGGGAGCGTTATAAACGGGTCTGACATATATGATGCTTTTTCATTGAACGTCATATGTCCAAAATTTTCTAAAACGTACTCATTTCGACCTGAGAACTTATTCCAACTTGGCGATTTCTTCTTTCAGAGTGTTCAACTAGACTGGTTGATTTTCCCCAATGCTTTCGACCACCTCAGCTTTGACTCATGTCTTCTGTCGCTTGCTTCGCTTCCTCTTTATTGCTCGTTTGTAGCACCTGTCCACATGTTCGTTGATGATTAAATCCCTCATGTTATGATTAAGTCTGACCTCTTATTCTGGTTCTGTCACAGGGTCAGTATGGAATTTGGTTGCTAATATTCGTGCAATCGACTTCTCTTCCTAACTCGTTGATGGATTTGCCATGTTAGTTGAAAATCCCGTTTCACTAGATGTTGTTTGATCGGATTGGTCCATGTCTCCCAGTTTTGCAGAAAACACGATTCTTGTTTTCCCGATCTTGTTAATTACTTCGTTTAGAATGGAATCTCGATTGCTCAAACAGGATAAATTTATTCATATTTTTGAGGACGATTGTCATTGAGTGTTTAATCATAGACTGTGGACAACAGTACTTGTCCAAATTATAGCCTATCACACTCGGTTGTCATCTTCAAAATTATTAGCCTCTGGATCGTCCTTCTGGTGGCGCTTACCCGAAGCTGCATGACGTAAAGTACTTGAGCAATGATACTGATTTGACTGAATAAGTCGTTAATTCTTCCCTTTTCATATGCAATCTGTGGGAATGACACATGTCGAATGATTTTTCTACACGTGACATCGAGGGTTGGAGAAAGTGGTTTTAGGTAGACCACTTTTCTCCCCCATGTGCCTCTGAGGGTGCCACACGTCCACAAATGAAACCACGGTAGTTTTCCCTGGCCCGCCTTCGCATAATTAAACTTCGTGCTATTTTTCCGCTCAATATGGGTCTCGGCCGTTGATCTGGGCCACTTCAAAATCTATGGTTTGTTGGGTCTTTCCTTTCGCACCTCTGCTATATTTTTCCACATGCGTCCATATGTGACCTAGTCCTCAAATCGCACCATGTCTCTACACTTCTTTAGTCCCCCGCTAAATATGAACTCGTATTTCATGTATAATTGTTATGGTGATAACATGTCATATGGACCCTCCATTCCCCAACATCACCAAACCTATCTGAACTCTGAAACTCTATTGGTGATTTTCTTTGATGAGCTGACTTGCAAGACTTCACTAAATTTACTGATCCTTGATCATCGATGATCGGCATTTCTCTTGGCTAACATGGCATGACACATGGATGCTAATGTGGCATGACGCATGGATGTTGATGTGGAAACTTGGCTGACATGGAATGACACATGGATGATAGCCAATTGTCTAACTCGACCACATCCTTCTCCTCTTTTTCCTTTATTGGTGATCGGTGATTTCTTTTGCATTAGGGAATTACAAAAGGATACTTCATAAGATTTTTTTGAACTGCGATCATTCCATTGATGATTTTACAAAAGGATACTTCATAAGGTTTTATTTAACTATGATCGCTCCATCAACGATAACAAAATTTCCTTCATCAACAATCGACAATCGATGATTTTCTTTAGTGACCCAAATTTGTCTATGAATTTCACTGAACCCCAAAAAATCCATTTCCAGGATGAATCTAGACCATTGATTTTAATATCAAATGCGATCTTGGTTTTTGATTCATCAAACTGCTCCAAACTTCCCCATTCTTCTCTAAACCTGCAAATCAATCTCAGCCATTGATTCTTAATATTGAAGTGATCTGGGTCATTGATATATCAAACTCTCCAGTCATCATTAAAACATAAAATTTGACCTCCCAGGCCAAATTTAACTAAGCAATCTTGTAGATTTTTTCCATTGACCATCTCTTTAATAGTTCTGAGGGTAAGTTATACTTTAATTTGTTCATAAATTTGGAGATTTCACTTTGGTTTCACCAATTTCCCTAAATTTGGCATAGATCAAACTTCACCACAATGAATTTACCCAAAATTTGTGTTGGTATTTGGCCCATACAAGCCCGGTGTTGAAACTTAAGCTTTGATACCACTATGAAATGTTCCCCCACTACTAAACCCAACACTCAAAATTTTTCTGATACCAATTAAATCAAATACATGCATGATAAAATGCCCATGCAACTAAAAACACTATTCAAAAACATGACCATAGTCTAATAAACATGCTTACAACATCCCCTAATTGTTCAACCTAAAAAATACACAAAAAATAAATAAATATCACAACTAATACCATGGAAGAAGGATTTATCATGCATCCGGTAACATTATGAATGCAACTCAATTAACATTCACACAACAATATATATAACTACTTAAAACTTAGAGTAAAAACACAACAAATAGTATCCATAATAAAAACAGTGTAACAAAGATAAACACTTATCTTTTTAGCCAAATGTGCAGCTGACTGCAGGGGATGAATGTTCCACCCAACCATAGATTTGTTGCTCTAGATTCCAACAATAAATCGCCCCTGATATGGGGCTACAAATACACAAGAAAAGAGTGTCTCCTTTTTGTCCACTCACAACCCAATACAACCCACAACAAGTTAATTTTCTTATGTCATCCATGTCAATCCACCAGCTCTCTTTTTGTCAACTTGCACAACCTAAGGAGTGGGATCCCCCTTCACTGCTCATATTCCCTCAGGCCTTCCCACTTCCCTCCAGGTCTCCATCATAGGTTGACTAAGAATCTCTCTTATTGGGGACTCCAAGGATGTCAATTGTAGCAGGAAACTCACAAAAACAACTAATTGCTCTAGGGAAAAATATCACACATAAATTTCACTCTACAGGCTTAAGAACCTACTAATTCATGCATTTGCATCTCTAAACAACTACCACCATGCCCACTATGTCTGCCTTCAAACTTCAACATTTTGAACTCCCTTGCTATCCCAAAAATTACATGTAAAACTTCTCCCTTTTCCCATACAAATTTCCTTCTCTTCCCATTCTTGCTTGACTCCCACTATTCCCAAAAAGGATTTACTTGACTCTCACACTTCCCTCTTGCTTTCTTGTACTTAACCCATTCTCTCAATAACTATGTGAAGTGACTTTTCACACCCACCCTCTTACATGAGTTTAATAATTGTCTTTTATACACTCAAGAGGCAATTAGAAGGTTTATACACAACAATAATTTTTAGAAAGGTGGATTGGGATTAATACACATGAATACTTCCTCCTTGGACCCCTCTCTTAGACATTCCTTTCTCTTGTGGAAAGTTAGCTCCCATTACTCCGTCCATGTCCATCTGCAACTGACTATAAATTTATTTTATTTTTATTGATATAAATTTTTTACATATTACATCATTGAGCCCACAACTATATAATCATATTTACATTATACATCACTAAAATGGGTATTAAAAACATGGATGTTACATGCATAGCTTGCTATTGTTTCTAGAACTTTGCAAAAGCATAGATGGATGCATAAAGACCTTAGTAATTCTTGTTATGGAGAATTGATCATTCAACCACATGCTAGGATGAACCTCAACAAATTCATAGTTATTCCATGGAGTTTCCTCTGGAGATCGTTGTGCATTGATAGAAGCCCATAGTTGTGTATCAATGTCTCAAGAGACTCATGGTAATGGGATTGAAAGATCATCCCCTCGTTTTGCAGAATTTTTTTTGTTGAACTAGGGATCTATTAATACAACCACCCAATGTCCAAATAAATGAGAGATGAAAATGTTTGAATTATACCTGCAATATTTTTCCTTTACATCAAGAAAAAGAAATAGAAAAACCCACACAAACAGAACACATGAAGATAAAGAGAGCTTATCTTACCTTTTCTCTTTTTCGTCAACAAATTTCCTGGGATGATTGTTTGTCATGGAGCAATAATAACTAAAGGATTCGTGTCCATCTTTGGGTGGTCCTCGGGTTTCATGTCCATTTTTGGGCGGTTTTTTCAGCACATGGTTTTTTGTCAATGGTTTTCTAATTCTAGTTAAGGAATTAGGGTTGTTGACTAATCCAGGTCATTGGATTAGGGATTTGGATGTTGTTGGCTCCTATATGTATATTGTATTGTAAACAATGTATGATGTGAATGAATATAGAATATGTTGGTTTTTCTGATTTGGGTTTCCAGGGGAAAAATATCTGTGTAATGTGTGTATTTTCCATTGTATATTTTTTGTTCTTTTATTGAAAATCTGTTTGCAGTAAATAATTGTACAAGGTTAAAATATACATTAACTTGACTTAGTACCAAAAAATAATCCAAATGGTGTTTGGATTTGTTATCATCCAAGATATAAATAATTTCACCTATCACCACATTTGGAATGACACTCTCCCATGCAATTGATGTATGTTGAATATTGTACAATTATTGAAGGATTATACCAAATTTGTGTAAATGAGATACTTTGAAGATAAAATTTGATGTAGTTCAATCATTTTATCAACTAGCATACCCTTATATGAATGAATGAAAATGAATAAATAATATAAGGATATTCTCATTTTAATAAAGGATCAACATGTTGTTAAATTTGTATTTTTCCATTCTACTTGAATGATGACTCAAAAATTAATTAGAAATCGTCCCCCATATGGGGTGACACTTGGCCCTCACGCAAAACTTGGCACACATGTGCCTAATGTAGTTAACGCCCACAACCGCCATCCTTCCTCCCCGTCAACTCACTATGTGTAGCATTTTCTCAGGAAGGGGGGTAGTGCACCTCCACATGAAGGAGAATTTAATGGCGCACATACAAAAATAGTCGAGGCTTATCAGAGTAGGTATGAGGAAGCTTACTGCCATCACTTAGGTCTTTTATGGAACCTTTCTCTATCACTTCAATTATTTCTATGGAGGTAAGGAATCACAATGGATATTTCATTATGGATTTGCATTCAGTTTCCCATTCCTCTGCTAGTATTTTTCCCTTCTGGTGTTAGGATATTGTTATCATCTGTCTCTTACCAATGCCACAGGAACGAGGAAAGCTGAAGCATGGGCTGACCTTTTACAGTTTTGCGTCCTGACACCGTCGACCTGGCCCCTCTTTGACCATCTCTCCTCCCCTTATCCCCTTCATCAACCTTGTTGGCCCTTCACAGTTTGATCAGAATTGGATTAATGGACACATGTGATCTACTTTAGGCCCTTAGGAACCCATGTGAAATTCAGAACAACCGCCTCAAAGCATCAATCTTGTGGCATAATTGGGTGGTTGTTCAGTTGAGGAAGAAATTCCTCCAGAATGGTTGAAGGAAACAATTATGTTGACTGCAACAGATGTAACGAGCCTCCAAACGTCAACCTTGTAAAATATTTAGGTGGTTGTCAGGTTGAGGAAGAGATTCCTCCATAATGGTTGGAGGAAACAACTATGCTGACTGCACCAACTGTCAATGAGCCTCCACACGTTGACCCTGTGAAAAAATTGGGTGGTTATATGGTTGAGGAAGAAGTTCCTTCAGAATGGATGGAGGAAAAAACTATGCCGACTGCAGTCCATGCACCAGAGTGACCTACTCCCCTTTTCGTTCTTAGAAGAGAATTTGCAGCTAATATTCAAAATGCGACAGAACGTGGCTGACCAACTCCACCGCCAAGACATCCTCAACTGTCTTCTAGACGTCTTGTTCAATTCCCTTTCAAGCGAGCCTACCAAGCGATGATGCCTGACATGTTGCCAATCGTTCATCTTCGCTCCAAGAAATGATGGTCGCTTGGGTTCACCTACTGTCTATTTTTTCAGTTTTAATGTTATCAGGTCCAAAGAGGCCACATTTACAGTTTGATTTAGGACTAGTTTTGTTTTGGCACTGTGAACAAAAGCATGCTTGCCTATTTTGCAGGCCACCTGTTTTGGTTTCCATTTGTATGGAAAAACAGGTGGAAAACTTTGACATGTGTATTTATATGAAGACTCTTTAAGGATATATATATATTTTTTTTTATTAAAAAAAATAAAATTAATTAGAAACTTGTAAACGAAAAAAAAGACTCTTAAGAAGAAAAAAAAATTAAAGTCTAAATTTATCATTTCATTTTACTAGTACAAGGAGTCCACTATCAACGAGTTGTAGGCCATGCAAAATAAGATATATGGAATTTTTTGTTCATCCTTTTGGAATTTTTTTTTCTCATGGTTGATACTTATTCCAATCCCACTCCTTATTGTGACTTTTATAGTCTTATTACGTCATTACTATAATGTTGTCAAGATAAATTTTTCCACCATGTTTATTTTAGGTTATGTCATATCCCCAAAATGTGCCTTACGATCATACACCTCTTGAGGGAATGCGACACCATGGTGTTTCCCACTTGGTTGCTTGGAAATGCCAAGGTTACTTCGTCCAGACTATGCCTCTTAACCTAGAGCATACCCATACTCTGTTCTAGCCTATCAATGAGTCACACTCCTACTCTAGTTCAACTCTTGTATACTTAGACATTCATTAACTGCCTTTAACACTTCATCATATTTAAGCATACATCTAAGATAAACCAAGAGAATTGTGAAACAAATGAAATACAAACACATATATAGTGCGGACGACATGAATCGTGCCTATCAACCGACTAAGTCTTTGTTATTGTGAAACAATTACAACATGAGCACTACCAACTCAGTTTACAATAGGGAAGAGTCAAACAACTCACCTCACCTCACTAAGACACTCATACACAGATCGTCACCAAGACTCTCAATTGAAACCATCTCCACAACCACCTATGGTTCACCTCAAACATGCCCCCAACCATAGACTTTCTATATCTTCATTTCCATAGAATTTGCCTCTTCATTTCCGCAGACTTCACAGATTTTGGTTATGCCTCACACATGCCTCCAACAAACCTGCATTTCCAAACTAAGCCAAACTCAACCCAAGAGAAACTCTCTCATCTATGTCCACTGAATCCACCTCAAGGAATCATAAGTCCTACCAAGTGGAGCAACTTGGATCCTTGAGGGATCTCGCCCTCTTAATCTGCCTCAGAATCGTAGAGCTCTCCTTGTCCCTAAGTTCTTTCAAAACTTTGCTTCCTTAGTTGTGCACCCTTGTTCTCTTATAGGCTCTCAAACGGTCACCATGCAAATCATCACATCCTTTGCAGGTGTCTTTCCCTTCCGTGAACCCATTTCCAAACGAATCATCTCACCCCTTCGTGAACTTGATCACCCAAACAAACCCATGTGCTTGTCAACCATCGGGCCCTTTGGGAACAATGTGCCAAACCTTGGTGTGCCCCTCATGGGGGCGTACCCTATCTGTCAAACCAAATCATCCTCTTAGGTGTGAGTACCCCTTAGGTAAGTCAGAATGACTCTCCTAAGTGTGCCCCCCATGCCTTAGCCAATTTTCCTTTGTTGATAGAGAGTCCAAGTCTTGCCCTTAAATATTCGTTAATTCGTCCTTCATTTGACTTGCGTTGCAAGGCACCTTTGGTGGAGTCACCCCTTGGCACATCATGCACCCAAGGAACCCCAACTCTCCCCCATATGAAGATTTTTGTCTCTTCATTTGCACCGATCATATTGCCTGCCCAATTCGACCTGTGGTGGAAGTGCACACGCCTGAGCTAAGATCCCAAGGCCTTACATCCTCCCCCACCTCAATTCATTTTCATCCTGGACAACATCCACAAAATATATGATCTCTAAGTATATGCCTAACTTGTGTCTCCATTGAAACTAAGTCTATTGGAAACCCCAAGTTTCCAACTCTCACAACAATCATTTGCAACCTATGCAATCATCCACACTGCCCTCTGCCCAAAGTTGTGTGTGACCAAACTTTCTTAAAAATTGGAAAGACGTGTCCTTCCCAACTATGTTCACAATGTCTAAATTACCACTATCCTACTGTGATGATCACTCTTTGTTTCATTGTTACTGATGCTGACTCAATTGTTGTTGCAACATCAACCGAAACTTCAAAATTCACCTAAGTGTTGAACTCTTGTGAACTTGTTTTTTTTCTCATACTTCAACAAATTCTACCATGTCTTCGCACACTCATATCCCCCATGCCTTGGACTAATTGGGTAGCTAGTCCAATTGTCGCGCCCAACTCATGAGAATGCACTTCCTCATGCCCAAACGTAGTCATTTCTATCACATGTATGTCACTCTGTCCAACTTCAAAGACTAAGGAAAGTGGCCATCCTTGCCTCATCATTGTTGCCATCATTCGAACTCTGTCAAGGAGATCATGCACAATGTCTAAGTCCTTCACTTCAAATCTACTAGTGTGTATGTACTCTGACTTCCTTCCAAAATTAGGTCCATCTATGCAATGGTCTCAGACCAAGGCAAGGTTTCTCCTCACCTTGTCACACTATGAAGTCACCCCAAAGAAAATTCATTCGTGGAAACTTGACTCCATTATCCAACTCATGACACAATTATCCAATATTCCCTAATAACTGTACCTCTAGACTGCCTTTTCCTCACTACTTCGTTGCTTGGCCATGTTGCTACGTCTACCTCTCTATGCCTTGGAATGGTTAGGATTCACCCTCAACCATGATTCCCAAAGCAAGAGAAACGCACAAGTCCAAGTTATATCTTCATGATGCAATTTGTGTCTCCACACAATCCTCCAACCAAAATCAAGTCCTCAATTCACTTCTTTTCGTTAATTCACCTCAACACAACTCAACATATGCGATGAGTGTGGCCAACATTCCTACACTCCCCAAACGTCCCCAAAAACTGTCCAAAGTGCTCCAAGTAAAATGAGTCACCTCAAAGAACTTCCATGCCTTAGGCACGTTCGAACCAATACTCTGCCAACTCCAACCAACAACCCCCACCAGATCTCTAAGTCATCGCAAAATCATCCACAAGTCACCAAGGCATGCTCTGCCTCATCCAATGTCCCATACCAAAGGAGAGTGAACACCACCCAAGTCACTTGGTCTGCGTTTTTCCCATTCAGGTCGACTACCAATACTTCTTGGTCGACTCTTTTGCTGACTTCATCCATCTCTTGGAACAAAATTGCCTCGCACTTGCTACAAGTGTTCAACCTTTGGCACGATCATCATAACTCTTCAAGTCACCACCTGACTCTATAAATTTGGAAAAGGAACCAAACACTAGGGCACTTTATCCATCATCTCAACTTGACACGTCTAGACTTCATTTCCCACCACCCCGACGATCTTCCCAACGCACCTCATCAAAGATTTAAGAAGCTTCCTCAAGACACCTCCATGGTTGCATCTAAATATGCCTAAGTCCACCACAAGACTCATCCAAGCAGGTCATCCTAATCTCTCCACACTTTCACCAAACCAAGGCATCCCAAATCATTGCAAGAATTCTTCGAATTTGCACCACTTGAGTCACCCTCAAGTCTTCCAGTTTGCACTGTCAAAATGGATTTCACTTGAACCAACAAACCATCTGAATTCCCTTCAAAGAACTCACTGCAACACTTAGGAAATGTAAGAACTCAAAACCAACCATACCTTTCTCACGACATCCTTTGTTGCAACCATGATCCAAGTCTATTGTCTTGGAACTTTGCTTGCCCAAGAAACCAACTCTCTGCATGAACTCACCTCAACCAGTGTCCGCAACTCCATAATCTTTCAGGACCTTCATTGCAATACAAGTCTATGTCCATTCATCCACTTCAGAAATATATCTAACCTAAACTTCACATGCAACTGAATGAACTTTTCTCCCATTCCTTACCATCTCCACACCTTGACTACTTCCACTTCAAGGCACCATGCATCTATTGTTCAAATGTCAATTCATACTACTACTAATCGACTGATGTAACTCTACGAAGAACTACCTCGTTCGAAGCTTGCAATCCCAACAACCCATCTCAACTCAATTGTTGTTCTTGGCAATGCACGACACAAATACATCCCGATGAAAGTGTTCCCAACCAACTGCCTACTGTGGAGTTTCTCTAGGTCACCCTAGGTTTTCCAATGCACCCAAGTGCTTCACCTTGCTGCAACCCAAAACGTCTCCCATTTCGCAGTCACTTATGCAATCACCCTCTGCATTTCGCTTCTGTGATAAATTATGCAGTTATCTTTGCGACAAGTCATGCAATATATTATGCATTCACTGGCCTTGCCAAATTGCTTGGTTCTCCAACAAACTTTGTGCATGGTCTCTCCAAGGTATGCACAAAAGGTCCGACACTAACTTCAGTCAAACCAACCAAGTCTGCCTCTATGATCAAGTTTGCGACAAGTTTTGTGATGAACTTTGTGATGAGTTTTACGATCACCCACCCTATCCTAGTTCTTTGTTTCCCCACAAAATTTTCTCTCGGTTTTCACAAGGTGTGCACCCAACTCAGCCTTCCCATCACACTGTCAACCGAACCCCCGTCATAAGTATGATGCAAAGTCTGTGATGAACACGTTAGCCGCACCAAACCATTCACCAAGTATGTGAACGTTCCCATTGTACCGACTTCACAATGAACTTTCTTCATAGTTCACTCCAATACCATCTATTATTAAGATAGTAGTGAATATCTCCTCAACCATTCTCCAAAATCTGCAATGAATCCTCTCTAATACCATCTATCATCGAGATAGTGGTGAAGAGCTCCTCAACCCTTCTCCAAAATCTGCAACGAATATACTCTCTCTTGAGGACATGCAACACCACAACATTTCCCACTTGGATGCTTGGAAAAACCAAGATTACTTCGTTCATACTATGCCTCTTCACCTAGAGCATACCAATTCTCCATTATAGGCTATCAACGAGTCACACTCCTACTCTAGTGCAACTCTTGTATACTTAGATATTCGTTAACTTCTTTTAACACTTAGTCATGTTTAAGAATACATCCATAAGAAACCAAGAGAAATATGGAACAGATGAAAGACAAATACAAATATAGTACAGGTGGCATAAACTATGCCTAACACCTGAATAAGTCTTTGTTATTGGAAAACAGTTACAACATGAGAACTATCGACTCGATTTACAACAGTGCATAGTCAAACGACTCGTGTCACCTCACTAAGACACTCATACACAGATCATCACCAAGACTCTTTGTTGCAATTGTCTCTGTAGCCACCTGCAGTGCACCTCATACATGCCCCCAACGATAGATTTGTTATCTCTTTGTTTATGCAGACTTTACCTCTTCGTTTCCACAAACTTCATAGATTTCGGTTTTGCCTCACACATGCCTCTAATAGACCTGTGTTTCCAGACTTAGCCAAAATCATCCCAAGAGAAACTCACCCATATATGTCCGATGAATCCACCTCAAGAAAACAAAATTCCTCCAAAGTGGAGCGACTTGGCTCCTTGAGGGAGCTCGCCCTCTTTGTCTACCTCTAAATCACAAAGCTCTCCTTGTCTCTAAGTCCCGCTACTACTTTATTTCCTTGGTTGTGCACCCTTGCTCTCTTAAAGTCTCTCCAAAGTTCACCAAGAAAACTGTTGCATCCTTTGGGGGTGTCACACCCCTTCGTGAACCCATGTCCAAATGAATCATTGTGCCCCTTTGCAAACCTGGTCACCCAAACAAACCCATGCACTTGTCAATCGCCGTTCCCCTTGGGATCAACATGCCCAACCTTTGTGTGCCCCTTAAGATAGCATGCCCCATCCGTCGAAATGACTCATCCTCTTAGGTGTGCATGCCCCTTAGGTGAGTTGGACCGACTCTCTTAATTGTGTCCCCATTCCTTAGCCAATTTTCCTTCGCTGATGGAGTGTCCAAGTCTTTCCCTTAACTCTTTGTCAAGTCATTCATCGTTTGACTTGCTTTGCAAGGCACCTTGGGTGGAGTCGCCCCTTGGCATGTCACGTGCCTAAGGAACCACATTTCTTCCCTATATGCATACTTTTTCCTCCTCATTCACATCAATGGAGATGGCCAAACATTGGAGATGAATTCAGCTATTCACATGCGAAGTTTGGGTCTTAGACGGATTTTTGAAGTGGATGGATAAACTCAGCCTTGGATCACAATGAAGGTCTTACAGGTTTGTGTATTTGTGGATGGTGAGTGAGGGGAATTTGTGCGGAGAGTAGGTTGATTGGGAAAGTGAAGGTCCAAGATAGTAGACATGGACCATGGGTGCAGCCAAGGATTTCATTGGAAAGGTAAGGTTGGTATTGAGTTCTATCATTTCCCAAGTGTTGCGGTGAGTTCTTTGAAAATAAATTGGATGACTTGGTGGTTCAAGTGTATTATGTTTCCATGATGAAAACCAATAGACTTGAGGGTGACTCAATTGGTGCAGATTCAAAGAAGTCATGTAGAAGTTGGGATGCCCTGATTGGGTGAATGTGTGGAGAAATTGGGGCGACCTGCTTAGACGAGTTCTATGGTGGACTTAGGGATATTTGGATGAAGTCATGGAGGTGGCTTGAGGATGTTTCCTAACTCTTTGATGAGGTGCATTGGACAGGTCATTGTCGTGAAGTAGGAAGTGAAGTTTGTACATGCCAAGTTTGAGAGGATGGACGAGGCACCTGTTGATGAACATTTTGGTCATCAGTTTCTAGTCGGTGAAGTGTCGCCATACTTCCCCTCATTCCAAATTGCTTGAGAAAACTTTTGCACAATCTCATTGAGCTACTACTACAAATTTTAAAAGATTCTATCTCACTCCTATCACTATCAAATTTGATACTATGATTCACTTTCCCACATGCCATTTTAATTATGACAATACTTCATAAATGTTTTACCGTACCATGTTTATGATCTTGGTTGTTCCAAAAGAAAATATATATCATATTTTCCATGTTATGCCAAAAAAAAATCTTATTGTTATGCATTTTGGTCAGGATTACCTCTTTCCATTATATTCCAAACACATTCATTTAAGCTAAAACCTTCAAGGAGTCATGGAGAAGTTTTTTCGAAATTATTACTATGACAAGCATTTTATCAAGAATGATTCAAGTTGTATCTCATGCAGTGTACAACATATTTTGAAAACATGTCTATATCCTAGGAGCAGGTTCGTGATATTACGATATTTTATAACTAGGACTATCACTATTGTTAATGAATAACATGGTTGTCAAACTTATGTTATGGCACAATAGGTTTTTATTTTTCCTCCATTATGGTGAATCTTGATGCCATATTGTCATTTCATCATCAAGAAAAATTGTTATATTGTGACACATCCTTGTGACCATGTAGATGATCTTTCACATATATACATTTGGGTGATGATATTTTACTTTTAAAAAGGGTGATATCATCATTAAAGTTTGATTAACTTATGTAATATGATGGCCAATCGACTCATATGAAGGTGATTAAACTCTATTTACACGTTATGGATGGGCTCTTGAAAAATGATGAAATATTCTCTCCCATTATTGCAGATACTTCATATACTTCATATATTGTTGCGGTTATAATAAGTATAATCAAGTCATATATCAAAATTATTTTGCTCTATCTTGTTTTGAAGACCGATTTTAACCAAAATATATAGAAAAATAGATGACGTTGAAAGTATAGAATATTACAGTGATCAAAGCGCAACAATAAAAGGAGCGGAATGGGCATATCCACTTTATCATTTTTCTATTGATTATACGCGCATTGTATTGTTAGAATCTTCATTTTGATGTGAACAACATTCAAAATACTAGACGAATGCTTCAATTTACCTGCACAAATACTTAAATGGAAATGCAAGTAAGAAGGGTTTTGACTCTACAGACTAGGTTTGGAATTTCTATGCTTTTCTATGTTATATTCCTTATGAAGAAAAACATGGGAGCATTATCAATGTTCCCTTAAATACCTCCAGACTTTAGTTGACCGAGATGTGCATGAAAATATATTTCTCCCACTATGCAAAATACAAAAATCATGGAGACATATTACAGATCGACTACATGAAAGACATCCCAACTATCAAACAACATAGGTGCAACTAGTATGGTAAATATTTTTCATTTTTAAATCAAGAACAAAGGGGATGAGCTATAATAATAATTACGTAGAAATATGAAGCCGATTTTAATGACGAGGATGAGGACATAAATGGTAAACACTTTTGGAGATACTGAAAGTTTGAGGGGAACAAAACAGATGCTAAAATGTTGGTGTGCTCATTTAACCATATACAATTTTACATCAATGTCACCCAACCATAGGCACTTACACGTGCCACCCCCGAGCACAATAACATTTTCTTAGATAGATTTTCGGCAAGCCCACTTTAGAACCAACAAATACATCCTAGTACAATGGCTAGCTTAACTAGAAATACCAACATAGTTGTGGCAGCATCACAATACCAAGAGAGTGTACCTTAACCAAGAGAAACAAACAAGAGAGAGATATCAGAAAGACTAAGCAGGGAGAGACTTCACCACTGCAACTGATGTGTCACCTTCCTCGGACTTGCACCTCCTTCTGCATCACCACCACAGTTGATGCAACTATTGTTCCTCGGACTTGCGCCCTAACTGAGTGAGTGAGTGTGTGAAATTGAGGTAGTGCCTTACCTCTATTTATATTAGCCTCTGCAAGTGACTTTTCATGTGGGGGTCGATTTCTCTTTTTAGATCCTTCGAATTCTTTATTATTATTCTCCTTGGGCCGAATTCTCTTCTAGGGTATTTCTACACATGTTTAATGGTTTTCTTGCTTCCAGAATCTTTTATTCTAAGCACAAAGGTTATACTGGAGGTTAATGCCTCCCGCACCTACCAAAACATCAACAGTCCCTCTTAGCTAGGGAGGTATTAAGTATGATTCTCTTCAAGTAATGGTCTCAATCACATCCATCCATCTCACATGGCATGGGAAAGATTCACATGGTCTTGCAGACCAGTATACAAATATCATCACCATAGCCACACGGGCTATCTCATGATCAAACATATGATGTCACAAGTATCACCATCATAGCCAAACAAGATCTGTCATAGTCACACACATGCTATCTGATGGTTATGTCACAGTCATGCATCTGGGGACTCAACAACATACTTAGCATCTCTCTAGTGGGCACAACCTCATCGTCCTCTCGGACCTTATGGGTCTCAACATCCTTTCATACCTTATGTCATTACAAGACTTCATCTAGCTCACTCAAAGCTAGGAAACTAGTCAGTTCACACAGAGTTGCACCACTACCCTATCCATACAGAGTCTGGGAAACTATCCAGTTTAGCCAATTCACACATAACTGCGCTACTACCCAATCCATACAAAATCTGGGAAACTATCTAGTTTATCTAGTTCACACATAACTGCGCTACTACCCAATCCATATGGAGTCTGCAAAACTATCCAGTTTAATTAGTTCACACAGAATTGAGCTACTACCCAATCCATACGGAGTCTAGGAAACTATCCAATTTAGTCAGTTCACACAGAACTGTGCTACTACCCAATCAATATAGAGTCTGGGCAACTAACGTGCATGTAAATGACCACCCGTTGTTGCCACACTCTATAAGATACTACCCCCTAGAATCGCATATGTGACTCATCATTCCCTTTTACAAGGGAAGTCCTTCTGGACCATGCCAAGCTTGTCCCTGAAGTACTCAAACTTTACCTTTGACAAAGGATTGGTAAACACATCTGCTATTTTCTTGTCTGTGCCAATATATTGTAGCTCAATAGCTCCCTTTTGCACCAGATATCGGATATAATGGAACTTTATCTCGACGTGCTTGGACTTTTCATGAAACACAGGGTTCTCAGAAAAATTTATACAACTCTGGTTTTCACAAAAAATACAAGTCACCTCCAACTCGAGATCAAACATTCCTGCAAGAAACTTCCGAAGCCACACAACTTCACTACTATTTGAACATGCTTCTATATATTATTCCTCAACCGTACTGAGAGCCACACTAGTCTACTTCCTGCTGAGCCACACAATCATAGTTGACCCCAAACTAAAGAAACATCTTGATGTATTATTCTAATCTGTGACACTACCGACCCAATATGAATTAGCATAGCCTTATGATCTGAAACATATCCGAGTCCAAAGTCTATCATACCTTGCAGGTACCTTAACACGTGCTTTTCCGCAATCAAGTGAATGCATCTTGGTTCAACCATATACTGACTCAAAGTTTTCACCACAAAGCATATATTTGGCCTAGTATTCGTCAAATACATCAACGAACCAATCAATTGCCTATACATGGTGACATCCACTGTCTATAAAGAAGTATCAGTCAATAACTTTTGGCTCATCACCATTGGTGTGGGCATGGATTTACAATCCATTATTTTGAATCTCTTCAAAATTTATACCTCATATTTTTCTTGGCTAAGGAAAAATATCGTCTGATTTTTTCCACACCTCTAGACCCATGAAATAATGCATCATTCCCAGGTCTTTCATCTCGAACTCTGATGCAATATTTCTCTTGTACTCAACGATGAGCTTCTCATTCCCAGTTAGAAACATGTCGTCCACATATAACAGTAATATCGTTGGTACACTATCCTCAACCTTGTAGTAAAGGTTGGGATCTTCTTTACTCTTGGTAAAACCCAAGCTCATCAGAAAGTTGTCAATTCTAGCGTACCATGACCTGGGTGCTTGTTTCAATCCATACAAGGATTTCTTCAATCTGCACACATTTGTATGTCTGTCATGTGTCTCGAATCCTTGTGGTTGCTCCACATACACTTCCTCTTCCACTACACCATTCAGAAAACTTGTCTTCACATTCATATGATGTATCTTCCATTTCATTACTGCAACTATCACAAGTGTAGTTCTAATTGAAGTGTATCTCTCCATAGGAGAAAATGTCTCATAATTTATTCCTTCTTTCTGGGAGAACCCACAAGCCATGAATATTTCCTTGTACTTCTCGATACTACCATCAAATCAATGCTTGATCTTGTTGATCAACTTGGAAGTCATCACTGACTTCACTTTTGGTCTCAGAACTAAGGAAAAATCCATATCCCAGTCCTTCTAATTTTCTTTCTCCTCTATCACTGAAAATAAGGGAATCCTCCCATGAGGTCTCATATCTCCTAGAATCCTTTGAAGCTTCAATCTAGCCTCCTCAACTCATGGCACCTGTTTATCAGTCCTAGAAGACGTCTCTCTCTCCCATCTGAATATGAGGAGAAATACTTTTTGAATGAAAGTCTCTAAGCCACTGACTCTCTCTGAGATCAGGCTTACTCTGAGTCTATATAATATCTGGATCCATTTTCTCCCTCTGCATGTACTGGCCTCCTATGAATTTTGATCTCCTATCAACTGTCCTGGGGAGGATGCTCCTCTCTACTGGATCCTGAGGGCTAACTCCCTCTGATCTCTATCTCTTTCTGAGCTGGTACTTGGTGGGGCCACCTGCTTCACCACAGGTGGATCCATATGCTCCTCCTCATGATATGTATCATCAATTACATATATATGTATCCCCTTTGCATCCTACAAAGTGTCATGAGACCATGTTGGTCTCTTCCTGTTCACTGCAATGATTATGGGTAGGCCCTTCTGGCTCTACTGACTCTTCCTGATGATCTGAAGAGTGATCAACTGAACTTAGAGGGATCTATCTTTGGAGCCTTCTGCTCCTTACAAACAATCTCCATATGAGATACTTTATATCTCACAAAATTACCCTTGTTCATCCTCTTCTTCTCTGGTACATGGATGTATATGGTCATGTATACAACTTCTTATTTGGATAGTCTACTCCATGTCTCAATCTAGATACCATCTAATATGTTGTCTCCTGCAACCGTCACTATATCTCCTTCTTAGAGTTATCACTCATGACTTGCCCGAAACAAGAGAAACAACAAGGGAAAACAACAAACAAGAATAATACTCTTATAAAAACAAGAACGAGAACAATCGTCATAGTATCTCCTTCTCAGAGCTATCACTTGTGACTTGTCTCGAACAAGAGCCAAAAAAAATAAAAAAATACAATAATAAGAAATAAAAACAAAACTCTTCCAGTATTGTGACCAATCATTCCTCCATGGTAACTTGCCCATAACAATAAACAAAAAAAACATCTCTATGGTAACCTCCATGGAATTTACAAGATAACATGCCCGGAACAATGTCAACAATCAAGAACATCTTCTAGAGTAGATAAATTTATCTTGTAAACAAGTGCATCATTAACACTAAAGAATGAGATTTTACTTAAATGTTCAAGTGTTAAACATTTGATAACAATAATACTCAACAATAATAGATTTATTAACTTATAACAATATAAAATATCAAACTTGATATGGAAACCTGATATGAAAACCTGGAGTCTAGTTGTTGTTGTCCCATTTGAGTTGTCATATATTGTAGGAGACATCATTATTGTTGCCTCCAACTCTTGGTATTCCTTTGAGTGCACTAGATCTAATATCCCTTTGGATATATTTTCACTGCTTGGATAAATGTCCTTTTGTGACCTTTGAAACTTCATGTGGGGATGATCCTATTTTCTGCTCTTTCCTTTTCTTGTATGTGCTGCTAGTGCTTGATTTTCATCATTATCCAACTTTTCTTCTCTTGCTGCCAATCTATCTTCTTCTTGAGAGCAATCTTCCCATAGATTTCTAAACTTTGTTAGTTTTCTTCTAGAACATATTCCTTGAATAAATGATTCCCAATACTTTGGGAGACCATTCAATGTAGTCATTACTAGCTCAACTTCTTCAACTGTGTCTCCAATGGCTTCAAGCTATTCTTTGATTTGAGATACCCTTGTGAAGTAGGATTGAATGGTTTCTGAATTCTGCATCTTCACATTCTTGAGTTGTGTTATTAATGTCATCTTCTGGTTGATATTATTGCCTTCATATAATCAGGATAAAGCATCAAACATGTATTTTGGACTCTTCAATGACGAGGCATGAGGGATCAATTGATCCTTGATAGAATCTGTAATAGTCCTTTTTTCTTTAACCAGGTTCTTATTGTGCTTTGTTTTATCCTCATCTCCCTCTAGCTCTTGAAATTATTCTTCAATGAAGCCTTCTATATCATTATCCTCTAGAATGAGCATTACTTTATATTTCCATGCTCGGAAGTTATCAGCGCCCTCAAGCTTCTCATCAATCTTAGTGTTGGAAGTCATTTTTCCCAGGGATCTAGAAATATTACAAAAATTGTGACTTTGCAAAAATGAATTTTGGACTTACCAATAAATGCACTATGCCAAAGCGACCTCCTTTCTTCAAGGATCTTCTCCAACTTCACCTTTAAATGCCCAAACGTCTTGACCTAGGGTTTTATGAGGAAACCCTAATTTTCCAACTTTTGAATTTTGGAGATTTGATCTGGGAGAAAGATGTGCCCTCCTTAGATGACCTTCTTGGAGGCTTTTGTAAGTGCTCAACGATATTGATAATAGGGGAAACTGACAATATTCCTTTCAATGGTTAGATTCTTCTGAAGGAAACCAACTCTGAAACCATGTTAAAATTTTGGTGTGCTTATTTAACCATAGACAATGTTACACCAATGTCACCCAACCATAGGCACTTACACGTTCCACCCTCAAGCACAATAACATTTTCTTAGATAGATTATGGCAAGTCCACTTTAGAACCAACAAATAATTAATCCTAGCACAACGTCTAGCTTAACCAGAAATGACAACACAACTGTGCGAGCAACACAATACCAAGAGAGGGTACCTTAACCAAGAGAAGCGCAAAAGAGAGAGATACCAGAAAGACTAGGAAAGGAGAGACGTCACCACTGAAACTGTTGTGTCACCTTCCTCATACTTTTGCCTCCTTTTGCATCAACACTGCATCTTTTACAACTATTGCTAATCAGACTTGCGCCCTAACTGAGTGAGTGAGTGTGTGAAAATGAAGTAGTGCCTTACCTCTATTTATACTAGCTTGTCCAAGTGAATTTTCATGTGGGGTCGAATTCTCTTTTTGGAGCCTTCTAATTATTTATTATTATTCTCCTTGGCCCGACTTCTCTTCTAGGGTATTTCCACATATGTTTAATAGTTCTCTTGCTTCTGGAATATTCTATTCTAAGCACAAAAGTCATACTAGAGGTTAATACCTCCCACAACTACCAAAACATCAACAACAAATATTCTTCAAACTCCATTTCTATCTCCATATCACTGAGATTTATAGCTTGGGGGTAACGATATATTAGGCCATATGATCTTAGTTTTGTTATAGAAAATCCATTAAACGACAATATGAAACAATAAAAAACAACGAATAACAAAGACAACACTGTCAAGATTACAATTGATTGTAAAAACTATAAAGTGTGGACTAAAGTTGAAGTGATACATTACGTCAACAAGGCCCAAGTCTATATGATAGAAGGAATATACAAGATTCCTAGATGAAGTAGATCTCTTCATGGGGCCAGATCACATTACGGAAACCAATTGAAATTGGAAAAATGACGTGGATGAGATTTTTATCAATAATTATTTAAAAGAGAAAAGATATGTAAAGAAAACATTGGCAAGATAAATTATCAATAGGTACAATAAAGATATTTCTTTAAAAGAAAAACTCTTTTATTAAACAAGGATATGTGGCAGCGCAGTCCCTGCCAACGAGGTTAGAAAGCAAATCGTGGAAAATGGGGTCAAATTGTAAATGAAACGATGTTGGGTGCAAAATGTATATCACAGAAATGTTGTGTGAAACATGTATATCATGGGAGATGGGGAAAAAGTGAAGGAGGTTTGGTAGGCAGAGCGCCATCTATTTTTGGAAAGTATATAGCAAACCTTTTTTTTTGAAAGTATATAACAAAGTAAAAATGTGTTTACAGTGGCAGAATAAATTTGGAAATTTAAATGCTTTTTCCATATGGACTGGTGAAAGATAAAAATATATGATGACATAAAATTAATAGGAGATAAGAAATATAAAAATTTAAATGCATTTGTGAACATGGGGTATAAGTAAATGACGGTTGCATTGTTGAGTAAATGCATTTTCCATACATATTGTTGAAGGATAAGAATAAAAGTCTGTAACATATTAAAAATTAAATGCATTTGTCATACAAAGTGGTGAAAGATAAGAATATAGTCTGTAACATGTAAAAATTTAAATGCATTTTTATTTGAAATCTGTCAAAAAATAAAAGTTTGTTACATACTACTGGAAATTTTGAAATATACAAAAAAATTAAAGTCTGTTACAGATAAACCATAATTTCAATGTGTTTTTCATGTAGACTGGGATTGGGGCTCCCGCAGACCATTAGAAAAATATGTACAAGAAACGGGATTGTGGAAATAAGATGTGCAATAGCTGCAAAAGAAAATAAATGGAAAGGTATAAGTGTTTGCCTATACATCTGTATTTAAGAAACTAGAATAACTGGGTTGATAAACAAAGAAGGATGTGATGAATAAACTTACAATGAGGGGACATATGAGCCCTTTGGCTATTTGATTGCGGTTGTCGTTTCATTGATGTCATCAACGACTGCGGTTTCAAGGATGTTCTCCAGGGATGCTGGAATGTTGGCAACTGCCTGTTGCCTTTCGTCGGCGCCCTGTTTCAGTTTCCTTTAGAGCCATTCTTCAATGTAGCCTCTCATTGGGGCGACACTGATCTCATTCCGGATTTTTATGTTGAAAATATCGTTTTCTAATTCTCGGAAGTTGATAGAGAGATTAGAGAGAGCCTGATGAATTTCCTCATTCTGTATTGCATATTTGACTAGCCAGTCATGGACGTGAGCTTGATCAAATTGAAGGATGCTGTAAAATTTTTGCAGAGACAAGCTCTTAAACATAACAACCTGTTTATTGAACTCTTGCCTAGTTAAGGGCAAGGAGTTTGCGATTAAGTGGGGGTCTTGGAAGTCGTAGGTTTTCTCGACTAAGTCTATATTTGACAGTTTTGTAAATAATATATCTTTCTTCGATATGGCTTGTTCACGTGACTGAACAATGAGATGCAGGTTCTTTACTTTTTCTTTCCAACATGCATTCAATTGGCTGATGCAGTTTTTGGATGGAATATCTTCTTCTCTTCTTTTTGTTTATGTCATATTGTTGAAAATCTTTCCAAAAGGGATGACCGTTTTTGAAAATAAATTTTCTTCATATTTTAATTCGGCCTGCAAAAGCTAGAGCAAGTTATGTGCCCTAGTTCCAAGGGAAGTGATAGTTTGTGATATTTTCCATGCCTCGGTAACCAGTTCCACTCTTTTTTTGATATTGTTCTCCACATATCCTTTACAGGATGCGATCAGGGTGGAGGATTATTTTACATTGGATGCAGGGGTGTCAGGCATGGATATTGCCAAAGGATCGACAAGCAATGGCATAGGAATGAAAGCATCTTCCAATTCCTTGATTCGGTCCTTTAGTCTAGCATTCTCGGTCTCGATGCCTCCAATGGAATCATTAAGTGCTTCTCCGGTCGCGGTGTGAATTCGACAGATTTGGGACGGCTGGATGTTGGCAACGTCAACCTTTGAACGAGATTTTCCTTTCTTATTTTTAACATTTTTTTCCTAAATTATCAATTTTTTGTTTCGGCTATCAAAAACAGCGCTCTGGAACACGAAGGATTCATCTTCATAAAAAATTTCAATAACGGATATGTCCATTGGATGGCTATGGTGGATGGAATCTATGGGTTGATCAATGAAGAGAATCATGGTATCCAGATCAATGTCAAGTTCCATGTTCTCACTCTGAATTTCTGGCTCTTCCGCCTGCTCCACATTTTTTTCTCTCTTCTTCTCTACTAGAAGCTTGTGAGAACTATCAATTTTAGACTGAGGAGGGTCGTTATCTACTCCTTCGTTTGAAGAACTCTGGGTTTCTTTGTTGTTGTGATGGGTCGTTGGAGCGATGCTCTGAGATGTTGTACTTTTGGACTGGTATTTATGGATTAAACACTCTTGTCACTGCGGCCTTTCCCCTATTGTGTGTATAATTTAGTGTAGCTTTGCATTGTCTCTACCTCTTCAACATCAGAGGCAGGACCGTTGTCGCCACTGTCTCTGTTTTTGGGCAGGTGTTTATTTACAAAACAATCATCGAGCCAAGTGTTTGTAAATGTTGTCTAAAAATATCATAGGGGTTGAATCCTCGTATGTATTCAACATATCTCAGGTTGGAGATGTTAGAATGTGCTTCGAAATCATCAATTTTGTTGACGTTTTTCAACACAAACTCCCCTATTTTCCAAGGCAGAGGAATGAACTATTTTTTTTCTTCCTTTAGAACAGATGGAACCGGTAGCTGTATTGACGTGCTACTTCTGCGACAAACATTATGTCCGTAATGTGACATGGAAGGAGAGCAGGTTGTTCCGTGGAGCCAAAAATTCTTATGACAGTGTAATTATCCAAATGTTCGAGTGTCCCCTTCTTGTCCAAAAAACTAGTTGCCTGTTCAGATATGCGGGGAGCATCTTCTTCTAACAACAAAACTTTGAAAACAGACAGGAAGCCATTAAAAACCTCATAAAAATAGTGGGAAGCCTTGTGCTTCCACAAGGCCTGGTACCATAACGTTACTGGGTGGAATTCGAAGTTGACATTCTTGGACAGAGATAGTTGCGGAAACCGACATGAATGTGCTATTGCAAAAACTAAATAGGATGACATACAAAATTTCTTTTCCCTTTTGTAGCTTGACAATTGGGAAGAGATTTCATGGGAAATTAACTTGACCCAATAAAAAATGTCTTGTTCGTTGACTGTGAAATACAAAATATAAAGAGCCATGCGGGAAACAATAGTTGTGGAATCTTGTCCTATTATTCTTGTAAACAACCAGGCAATTTCGCGAAATGGATTTCTAAATGAACTAACCTGCATGCTTGTAATATCTTCAGGAACTAGATTTGGGTTTTCCATAAAAAAGGGCAAGAGGTCTAATCCGTTATTATGCTTTTCTAGGAACTGTTTGCAATCTTCTCCTCTAAACGTCAATGTTGGCTCCGACAATTTCAACATTTGGCGGAAGACCTGAGGTGACAAAGAAACATAAGAGCAGTCCTACAGTGGAATAATTATTTTCTCTGCAATAAATTTATTGGCGCGCCAAGAGACCAGGTCCTTACAGTAAAAAACCTCAGGCACACAACTTGCATGAGCAATCCCGAAGGTCCAAATTACTTGGTTCTCTACAGCAGAGGTTGAGTAATAAGAAAATGCTCTGGACCAGTGGAAGTTCTGGTCCTCGCGCCCGAAGATGTTCACTATATCTTTACAGAACTGTTGTCGAGCTTATGCCATAGGTTTATGAGAAGGTTTCTTTGCTACAGATGATGATTTAAATGAACAGTTAGAGCCGATAACGTAACTTTTCAGTAAATCTTGGTTAAATGCTTATGAATGGGAAATCTCCTCAAGCCTTTCATTGTTTAATGACAATCTGTATTGGTGGTGCATGATGAACTGTTAGCAGTAAAGTTTATTTATTGCATATTTAGAAATGCGAAGGTGGCGGGTATGACAAAGAGGAATTAAGGAATGGAGGTTTCATGAACGTGCAAAGGCCACACCTTGTGAACGGGATTTCATGATTTTGAAATGAACACTCGGAAGGGATAATATAATCCCCCCACAAATTTTGGTTTAATGCGCATCAATACGAGATGTCCTCGAGCCTTTCACCCATCAATGAAAATCTATACGGTTTCTGCATGATGACATGTTAGAATTAAATACCAGTAATTCCATATTTAGAAACAAGATATGTGTATATATATATATATATATAACTTTTTATTTTCTTTTATTATAGACAAATGCGAAGGTGATGGAAATGGCGGAGAGCAAGGAAAGAATGGAAAGCTCTGAAAAGTCGTCGGATAGAATTCAAAAAAGGGTTATGGGGATAGTCAGGACAACCGAGTGTCGCACGGTCAAATTTCATGTTTTTGAATTTTTGAGTGCAAAATGTGTAAAATGGAAGAGATCATGATGGGGCAGTTCAGTGGCCTCTTTGTATATTTACGGAATTCTGGAAAAGTGGTTAAGTATGGAATATGAAAATTGCTAATTTCATGCGTAGCAATAAGATCTTAAATATAATTTCCAACTACTAATTGCAAAGGGGCACAAGCACAGGAAACAACGACTACAAACTGAATATTTCTTCAACCCGCCAAACTGACTATCCGCCAAAGAAATTTGAACAAATGACGAAGTATGGAAAGCGAACAAATGGGCTTCAAAATGGGGTGACAATAGTTCCACTAAATATGCGAGGACCCAACGGTTAAATTGTATTTCTCGGAAGTTTTCAGTGAAAAAATGTGCACCACAGAAGAGGGCATGATGGGTGGACCGTAATACGGAAGAGGGTATGATCTAAGAATGATTGCAAATTTGTATATCATGGAAGTGACAGTATTGTTCGCAGGCCATGGAACAACAGAAGTCCAATGTAGACACCACCTAGCGGGAATTCGCAGTTGGACAAGTTTCTGGGTATGGAATGGGGAGGCGTTTGGTCGATGTCGCGATAAAAGAGCACGAGTGTAGTTGTGAACCCGCACCACCTCCCATGCATTGAGCAATGTTGACCCGACCAACACACAAGTCCATCTGTCAATTTGTATATTGCGGAACTTTGGGTGCTAGTTGTGGGACAAGGAACAATAGAGGGTCAATTTAAAGAAAGGCGAAACAGTCGTTGGAAATGCGTGTATCCGCGAAGCTGCGGAGCAAGGCATTTTCGGGAGAAAAATGATTAAGTAACCAGGAAGAGAAACTAGAGGGAATAAAATAGTGGGAAAATAGAAAGGTGGAAGGCAGTTTTCGTAAGTGCGAATTTGTTTCAAAGAAGCCCCATTGTTGCAAAACCATGATGTTCTACTAATTGTCAGAAAATGCGTTGTTGAAAATTAGATTTTATTGCAACGTTCTCGTGTAACTATGTTCTTGATACATTGTTCCATGACTGTAACATATTAACTTAACTACTAAACTTCATTTTCTACTAATTTTCAGCAAATTCTTTGTTGAAGATTAGATTTTATTGGAACGTGTGAGTGTAACTGTATTCTTCATACACTCTTCCATGAGTGCAACATATTAACTCAATTATTAAACTTCTTGCATTATGGGTTGTTAGCATTAAAACTTAATAATTGCATGTCTAGAAACAAGAATAACGATTTTGCTACAACATTGTACATTGGTATTGCTATGTTCTATCTGCATTATGAATAGAATTGAACGTTGGTTTCAAACTATGTAATCCATTTTTTGTTTGCATAAAAAACTGGTGGATTCACACAGTACATTGGCATATAATTGTTAGATGTTCCATCTTAGAAAATATAAGATAAGTAAACACAATATCGAAGAAGTACAAGAGAATTGAACCATGCCAATTAGAACATGCGTTAAAGCCAGAAAAGAGGCAACAACGAAGAGTCGAAGGCAAATATTTTTTAATAGAAAATCCATTTAAAAAAATGAGAAAAACACTGAGAATTGTACATCTATCCTTAGAAATTGGACCCAGTTCTTCGGGCCAAAACATTGAAGGTATCTGCGAGAAACACAGTCACGAGATCCGCAGTATGCAAGATCTTTGCAGTTTTCTCCTCGATGAATCATCCTGTGCTAAAGTTGATATTTTTCACAAGCTTCCCCTAAGGAAGAAGACAAAAATGGTTGCAGGGTGAGTGGAATAGCCCTTAGCTAAAACCACATCTGCATAGTCCAAAAACATTCAGTAGCACAACTTGCACGTGAAATTCCAGAGGCCCGAATTAGTCCATTATTGACAGAAGGAGATGACTAGTAGGAAAATGCCTTGCGACAGCGAGAGTTTTGGACTTGATTCACGAAGATGTTAATCAATAATTTTTTGGCTTGAAATATATCTCTGGGAGCATCAACATATCATTGCTTTACAGTGAAACTCTTCCGCCCATAACGGACTAATTTGGAAATTTGGAATTCCTACTTTCACACTGCAAAGTGGTCGTTGTGTTCGTCGTTGGCTTCTTTTCTGAAACTCCTTTTGGTGTTGTCATCACCGCCATCACTGAGCTGGGAAGTTCTGTTCGTTATGGTTGATTTCAATTTGGGCACAGGAGTGGGAAGATTCTCTGCATTTCCATCATCCATTTCCATATCATCGTCCATCAGATCATCTTCTTCTAGCTTGGAATTCATGGCATCAACTTCTACGATAGCCATGAATGCAAGAGAGAAGGTTCTCTGAGAAGCCAGGGTTGCCATGGAATTTTTTGTCTTGAAATATATCTCTCGGTGTACCAAGGGACCATCTCCTTGTTTGCTCCTGGGCGGAGGGAGATGAATAATAAGAATATTGCCTGGAATAGTGGAACCTTTGGCCATTTTTCCCCAATGTGTTTACTGTGTGTGGAGAGAACTCCTGCCATAAGTTATCAAGAATTTTCATTTGCTCGAGACGATGTTTGAAATGAAAATTGGGGAGGAATAATATAACCCTCCGCAAATTATGGTTTAATGCGTATCAATGGAATATCTCCTTGAGCCTTTCGTTGATCAATGACAGTTTCCAGGGTTCGTGCAGAATGGACTGTCACCATCACAACTCACTAATTGCACAATTAGAAAAAAGTGTGAAGGTGGTGGTGACAACGAAAAGAGATTAAGAATTAGAAATTTCTTGGAAGCACCAACCCATCCGCGCACAAAAAAAAAAAGAATTGCATCGCCTTTCAAATGAATACTTGGAAAGGATAACATACATGTGCACAAATCTTGGTTTAATTCGTAGTAATGAAAAATATTCTCCGAATTTTTGGACATTAATGACAATCTTAACGGTTCCTGCAGAATGGCTACTAGCATTAAAGTTTAATTATTGCATATCTGGAAACAAGTACGAAGGCAGCGGTGATGGCGAAACTGATTCCAAGAAATACCAAAGTATGAAAAGCGGTCGAGTGGGTTACAAAATAAAAATGGCAGAAGATATACCCAGGAGACGTGAAGGGTCGATGGTCATATTGCATCTCAGCGACAGATATCGGTCGTCAATTTGTATGCCACAGAATTTGTAAATTGACAAGCGGATCTGCAGCCTGGCTGGGTTAACATTGCACTTTCATTGTTTGGTGTCCTCCAAATAACACTCGGAGTTCCACGATATATAGATTGATAGATGGAATCGAGGGCCGGCGGGTTCAAGATTTCCATTGTTTAGGGATGGCAATCACTATCAACTATCTAACATATCTAAAAACATTATTTTCAATACTAAATTATTAATATTACATATCGATATTGCAGAATTTTATTAGACGAGAAAGTTTGTACAGACTGGTTGGGCGAGTTGTTTAAAAGTTTTGAGACAAACAAAAAATACATAGTAGACATGTACTTTTATAAAGTATGGACATGAGATTTTATAGAGCATATGCGGATCCCTCATTCCATACTTAGGCACTTTTTCGATTGCGGGTTCTCAGCCTAGCGGGCTGAAAATTGAGCCTCTATTGTTCCATGTCCTACAAATAGTACCCACAATTCCGCGATATAAAAATAGACAGGCGGACTTGCTGGTTGGTTGGTTGAACGTTGCACTTTTATTGTCCTGTAGTGATTCCATATTAATTCCATATTTAGCCAGTTTTTTGGATCGAGGCTCTCGGGTTGGCGGACAAAAAATTGGGCCTCTATTGTTTTGTCGTCTACAAATACCACCCAGAATTCCACGATATACAAATTCAGAAGCGAACATGAGGTAAATTATTACTGTTAAATATTGATATTGCATAATTTAATTAGACGAGAAAGTTTGTACAATCTGGTTGGTCGAGTGATATAAAAGTATTTGGACAAACAAACAATTCATAGTAAACATGTGCTTTTATAAAGTATGGACATGAGATTTTATAGAACATATGCGAATGCCTCATTCCATACTTGGGCAGTTTTTGGATGGCGGGTTCGCGGCCTGGCGGGCTAAAAAATGAATATCTATTGTTT
This sequence comes from Picea sitchensis, assembly GCA_010110895.2. Taxonomy (NCBI): domain Eukaryota; kingdom Viridiplantae; phylum Streptophyta; class Pinopsida; order Pinales; family Pinaceae; genus Picea; species Picea sitchensis. Next base: position 39,333 of record SNQJ01S0049627.1, read on the forward strand.
TGTGTCCTACAAATAGCACCTACACTTCCGTGATATACAAATTGACAAGAGGACTTGCGGAGATGAGTCTATATAAAGTATGGACATGAGATTTTATAGAGCATATGCGGATCTCTCATTCCATACTTAGGCACTTTTTCGATTGCGGGTTCTCGGCCTGGTAGGCTGAAAATTCAGCCTCTATTGTTCTATGTCCTACAAATAGCACCCACACTTCCACAATATACAAATAGACAGGTGGACTTGCAGGTTGGTTGGTTGAACGTTGCACTTTTATTGTCTCGTAGAGATTCTATATTAATTCCATATTTAGCCAGTTTTTTGGATCGGGGGCTCTCGGGAAAAAACTTGGACGTCTATTGTTCCGCGGTCTACAAATACCACCCATAATTCCGTGATATACAATTCAGAAGAGGACCTGAGGTAAATTATTACTGTTAAATACTGATATTGTAGAATTTAATTAGACGAGAAAGTTTGTACAATCTAGTTGGCCGAGTGATATAAAAGTATTCGGACAAACGAGCAATACATAGTAAACATGTGCTTTTATAAAGTATGGAAATGAGATTTTATAGAATATATGTGAATGCCTCATTCCATACTTGAGCATTTTTTAGATGGTGGGTTCGCGGCCTGGTGGGCTGAAAATTGAATATCTATTGTTCTATGTCCTACAAATAACACCTACACATCCGCAATATACAAATTGACAAGAGGACTCATGGAGATGAGTCTATCTAAAGTATGGACATGAGATTTTATAGAGCGTATGTGGATCCCTCATTCCATACTTAGGCACTTTTTGGATCGCGGGTTCGCAACCTGGGGGGATGAAAATAGAGTCTCTATTGTTCCATGTTCTACAAATAGAACCCAGAATTTCGCGATATACAAATTGACAGGAGGACCTACGGGTTGTGTGGATCCCTCATTCCATACTTGGGCACTTTTTGGATGTCGGTTCGCGGCCTGGCGGGCTGAAAATTGAGTATCTATTATTCCGTGTCCTACAAATAGCACCTAGACTTCCGCAATATACAGATTGACAGACGGACTTGTGGACATGAGTCTATATGGAGTATGGACATGAGATTTAATAGAGCATATGTGGATCCCTCATTCCATACTTGGGCACCTTTTGGATCATGAGTTCGCAGCCTAGCGGGATGAAAATAGAGTCTCTATTTTTCTGTGTCCTACAAATACCACCCAGACTTCCATGATATACAAATTGACAGGAGGACTTGTAGGCTGCTTCGTTGAACATTGCATTTTTATTGTTCTGCAGCGATCTCATACTAATTGCATATTTAGCCACTTTTTTTAATCGGGGGCTCTCGGGCTGGTTGGATGAACATTGCACTTTCATTGTTCTGTATCCTCCAAATAACACTCGGACTTCTGCGATATGCAGATTCACATATGGACTCGAGGGCTGGTAGGTTCAAATTTTCCATTGTTTACGGATGAAAATCTCTATCAACTATCCAATATATCAAAAAACATTATTTTCAATACTAAATTATTAATATTACATATTGATATTGCAAAATTTAATCAAAGGACAAAGTTTTTCCATTTTGGTGGACCAACTGATATAAAAATTTTCCGACAAACGAGCAATACATAGTAAACATGTACATTTATAAACTATGGACATGAGATTTTATAAAGCATATGCCCATTCCTTATTCCATACTTAGGCACTTTTTGGATCGCGGGTTCGCAGTCTGGCAGGATGAAAATTGAGGTTTTATTGTTCCATTCCCTACAAATAGCACCCAGAATTCTACGATATACAAATTGATAGGTATACAAATTGACAGGCGGACTCGGGTTGGTTGACTGAACATTGCACTTTTACTGTCCCCTAGCGATCCCGTATGAATTCCATATTTAGCCATTTTTTTTATCGAGGGATCTGGGGCTGGCGGGATGAAAATTGGGCCTCTATTGTTCCACACTATACAAATACCACTCACAATTCTGCGATATACAAATTGACAAACGGACCTGCGAGTTGGTTGGCTCAACATTGTAGTTTCATTGTTCCATGTCCTCCAAATAGCACTCGGAGTTCCACGATATATAGATTGATAGATGGACTTGAGGGCTGGCAGGTTCAAGTTTGTTATTATTTACAGATGCTAATCCCTATCAACTATCTAACATATCTAAAAACATTATTTTCAATACTAAATTATTAATATTAAATTTTGATATTGCATAATTTAATTAGACGAGAAAGTTTGTACAATCTGGTCGGGCAACTGACATAAAAGTTTTCTGACAAATGACCAATACATAGTAAACATGTACTTTTAGAAAGTATGGACGAGATTTTATAGAACATATGCAAATCCCTTGTTCCATACTTGGGCACTTTTTTATCGCGGGTTCTCGGGCTGGAGGGTTGAAATTTGAGCCTCTTTTGTTCTGTGTTCTACAAATATCACCCAGACTTCCGCGATATACAAGTTGACAGGCGGACTTGTGGACTCCACGTCTGGTGGGTTCAAGATTGAAATTGTTTAGGGATGCTCATCCTATCTAACTTTATCTAAAAAAAATATTTTCAAATACTAAATTATTAATATTAACTATCCATATTGTACAAGTGAATTACATTAAATTATTAAAGGATGTTAAATCGTTTATTTAAAAACAAATGAAGCAAACAAAAGATTTTTTTTTTTAAATTCTATCGCCACAAGCATAACAAGGACCAATTTGAATTTTAAGGCCCTCTTGTTCATATGATAACACAATTTCACTCCACACAATATATATTCCTTGATTTCAAATTATTCCAGGATATTAATTTTGCCAAGTTCATCGAATAAGCAAAAATGCCAAAACACCGACCAATTTGAATTTTAAGAGCCTCTTGTTACTATAATTGGACAGTTCACTTCACACACTATATATTTGTTGATTTCGAAATATTTCAGAACTATAATTTTACCAAGTTCATCGATCAAGGAAATATGCTAAAGCAAGCCACATAGTACATTTGCGTTACAACGCCATAGAAATTCTCAGGCGGATTTGTGGGCTAGCTGGCTAAAAAATTCAATTATATTGTTTTGTGTCCTCCAAAGAACAGTTGGATTTCCACGGTATACAAATTGACAGAAAAATCAGATAGGCAAGAACCAACCATACTTTAAACAGACCACAAGCAAGTTCCCAGAAGGTTCCATAGAGATGAAACCATCGACCTTTTCACCAAACAATTTGATATACAAATAAAATACGTGGCCACATTCGTTTTCTCTTTCATTTGGTATATGTTCCCAGTAGAAAATAACTGGTGCCATGCGATATATGGGGATTACATAGATATGGGCCAAGTCCAACGAACATTCATTTGGATGTTGAACAAATGTTACAGAGACACATGAGGTATTTTCATTTCCTGTCGAACTTTGATATATTTTTTATTTTTCCCCTTCTTCAGCTGATATGCAAAATTGCATTGTCCTCATTCAAGGTTAATTTGTTGTGTATCCGAAGCTGTTGCAGCATGTAGACACTGTTGCCTTTTTCTGTAGATGTGTTTCATACGACAACTCTGCCATCTCAGGAAGCACATTTTGTAACAGAGGCTTCCTAACCGTAAAAATCACGGTTGTGTTTCCCATGGTTTGGATAACAACATTCACGCAATGTCCATATATATATGGACATTTTTCACCGCATCGCAGACAATCAATTGTATCATCACTTATCAAAGTGGAGGCAGAAGCAACGGAGTTGCATTTTGCACATACAGACTCAAAGGCGGTCGAGTACACATTGGCTGCAACTAAAAGACCTTCAACCTAGGAACGCGAGCAAAGGGATTTATACATTGAACAATATAATACACAAGTGCACCCCCCGTCTGCGGAACATGTAGTACGTTCGACGTCTCACTTGTACTTGTTGATACTTCTTGCAAGCTGCAAACCATGTATTTCATATGACATCAGCATATCCGCCATGCCATAGATGAATATATAGCCCAAGAAATTTGTTTAGTAAACATAGTAAGAGCAGAGTGTATGCATCTTTACCTTTTGCCTTGTCATTATGCCGATGTCTGGGATGACTGACTACTCATGCCCATGTAACTAGTCCAACTTTTTCTGTTGCAAGCATGTGCAGATGAACATCAGGACTAAATAAGCATATGCGTTGTATATTGTCCATCGAAAGGACCAAATAACCATAAAACTGTATGCATCTAAATTTTTTAACTGGAGAAATGTTTAACAATAAACAGGGCGTGAGCGTTGGGAACCATGGCCAATCTGTATATCGCAGACCCCCAGAAGCTAGGGGAGCAATATTCAACCTACCAGTCTGGCACCCACAATAGAGAAAGTGGGTAACTATGGAAGAAGGTAGAAGTACGACCACATATGTGAATCCGTTAGTCCACCAACTGGTGCATGAAGGAATTTTCGGAAAGCACACTAGGCGAATGAATTAGAAGACAAAAGGGATAATAGAAAATGGAAAAAGTAGAAATAGGGAGCGCAGAAAGCCCCATTATTGCAAAGTCATTGCTTTCAAGTCTAATATTATATGCCCCCACCCGGTTTGTATATTTAATTTACCAGCACACTTGGTATACCTTTTAGAAGATTGCACCGCAGAACCCTCTGCTGCTGCACAAAACAATTCATCTCCCTGTCCAAGCGACTTGTTTTTTCCAAGTTAGCAAAGTCGAAGATGCAATGGACACGAAGGCAAGTTAGTATGAAGACATACATATAAAAGAAAGAGAAACATCTCTATTTACCTGCCAAAGAGTCCTTCATCTTGTCCAGCCATTATGTTTGTTTAAATGCGTCAATGCAGCGCAAACACAACGAACATGAACCAACTTTGTATGCAGGAAGGAACACATGTAAGCAAGATAAATTACCATGTAGGAAGGCACACAACTAGTTTAACACATATGCAGACCATAAATGAAATACAAAACAGTGCAATATGAAACAACAATACAAGCATGCACCTTTCTATATCCTCTTCAGCCAATGCAGTCAAGACTCCCTCATTTTCTCCAGCTACTCTGTTTGTTTGAATGTGGGAACGCACAAAATTCAATGAACATCAATGGAAGTTGGTATTCACCATAGAACAAGCAATATGTACATACAACGAAATTGACTGAACGAATAGTCTAGAAAGGAAGAAACATGAACCTTTGTGCTTCTCTATCCATGGTTGTAAACGTGTAGATTTTTTTTCCTTGGCCAAAATATATTACAAGGCACAAAACATCACGCAATTGCATGGCTGCAACTAAAGGATTTTTGGTTTTCCCTGGCAATTTATCCAGACATGCCCTTTAACCATGTTCTTTATACTCTACACCGACTGTTGTGCCCACGATACAAGTTCTCAGTTTTCTGTGCCAAACCACCCACACATGCTTCCAGACATCAAAATATAATCTTGCAGAATCTTTGTTGCACATATCATATCTCAAGCACAACACAAATTGTATCGTGCACACACCAGTCTATGTAGAGGAGAAAGAACATGTAATGTCACATCCGCACATCTAATCATACATGGTTTATAAATGTAGCTTGCACACATATGCTTTATTCCAACAAAAAAACAACGAATATTGTAACTTCACATGTAATCCTCCAACAATTTTGCATGCAACTATTTTCTTTCATGGCAGGACTGGAGCACTAGAAAAATCTCACAGAATAACAGATATCGGCCTCGAAAGACATGGAAAATAATACAACTGCATGTCAACTCATGGGTGCATGGGCTGAACACCGTAAAGCTCTCCAAAAAAACAATAATAATCCAAAA
>SNQJ01S0049628.1:9337-30209 GCA_010110895.2 Picea sitchensis
AGAAGGCAACCCTCTTTTATGAGGGAAATGTATTGCGGCTATGTACGAGGGTGAATATTGTATTCTGAGATAGGAGACTGTGAGAGAAAGAAGAGGAAGTTACAACGGGTTTTGCTGTAGGTTGTATCCCTTCATTTGCTGGATAATAACAAAGGAAGGACCTGGCAATTTCTCTGGTGGATGTAGCCCACACTGGGTGAACCACGTATATCTGTGTCTCTCTTGTATTGTGTGTCTTTTCTGTTTTATTTCTGCATTTTTTTTATTTTATTGCTCTGCGGTCCTGTTTTTCTAACACAATATCCTAGCGGTTATGTTTCCTTCCAACGTTTAGACTGAATGAAGGAGGTGTGGGCCCATAACCTGTTAGAATATAATGGATTGTGCTCATTTTACCATTGAAAATATCTCTATTGTCACCCAACCATAGGTCGAAGCCACCCTCTGAGCATGTTAACCTTGACAGAGAATCACTCCAGAAGCAAACCCTGGGCTAGATAGCCAAACAAAGGGTAGCACACCTTTCCCCAAGGATAGCGCACCAACAAGAGATGATCAGATGTTCCAAACCCTAGCCAAGAGATAGTCTAAGCATAACTACTAGCTTCAAAAGCTGCAATGGAAGCTCTCCTCCAAACCTGCGCAGAAACTGGGCAACTGCAGTGTGCACAAGTGCTACACAGCAACTCTGAGACTGCCTCCTAGAATGAGAACTTGCCTCCTATATTTATATTAATTCTGGCTAACTGCCTGGGCCGACTTCTCATTCTGGGTATCTGTCTGTTCAGTATATATTATTATTTCTGGCTGACTTCTTCTCTTGGAGGCTACTAACCTAATATAATTTATCTTCTTGAGCCAACAAGTCTTCTAGGGTTATTAGCCAACTCATTAGGGTTTCTTCTTGCTTCCCGGACTATTCTATCCTCGTCAGGTTTACACGTGGAGGTAAATACCTCCCGCAGCTACCATAATATCAACACTAACTAGGGCACATCTTTTGGGATACTTCTTGGAAAATTTCCATGGTTAATTTTGATGTTGCATTCCATTGAATGCTACAACCATAAGTATGCAATTTTCTGTAGAAAATACATGTTATAATCGCTTGCTTTATTCAGCCTTAAAGTGCCATTTTTCAATCATACTTGATTGCCATACTCATTCATAATATTGTCAATTGATATTATGCTTTACATGCTGATTTGAATGTCTTACTTGCTGATAAATATTGTCATCTATTGCTGCAAATTAGGGACAGCAAGATTAACTTGCTAATCCATACTAACATATATCATTGCAAGTCAAATTTTCTTGTGTCTCGGGTAGGTACAATCATTCAGAGAAATACTATACCTTTGGGGAAACAATCACTTGAATTACAAATAATATCTTCTCACCTTTCACTCCACTTAGACTTGTTCTCTAGGGGATTCAATTCCATTTCTCTCCATCTCCATCTCAATCCCCCTAGGGTCACCGAGATCGCCTCCCTAGAGTGACCTAGTCACCCTTGAAGTGTGGGACCTACATTGAGATGGCATTGGGTGTAGGATGCCCAAGTTGTAGCAATTGATTTGTGGTTGGTTCTAGATTTTCCTAACCTACAACTTGCGCTATAACACTTCCAATAAAAATTTCATGAAAATTTCTAGAAAATTAAAAGCCATTGTTCCCAATGATTGCAACCATTGGACTCCTAGTGCGAAATCAACACCACCCATGGGTATAGAAGTCATTGGACTAGTCATTACATATTCCCTCATAGTAAGATTGATCATATGGCGTTCTCTTGAGAAATTGATAGTTCCTCCATTTGAAATCATTACTTGAAACTTTGGCACTAGATATATAAAGCAATTGAGAGATTTGACTAATTTATAGTGAATGAAATTATGAGTACTACCAGAATCAATTAGGATTATTACCTTTTTTGTTTTTGATATATCCTTTGATCTTGAGGGTTTGAGGAGTGCTAATTCCATCTAATGCATTACATGATATGGTGAGTCAACTCTTCAGAAGAAATCTCTTCTATGTTTTCATCTTGAGATGGTTCTTGTTCTTCTTCCTCTTCATAATCTATGTAGAATAATTTCTTCTCACCACAAATATGTCCCTTACTATATTTGTTGTCACAATTAAATCATAAACCGTTTGTTTTTCTTTCCTCCAATTGTTGAGGTGTCAACCTTGTAGGTTGAGGTGGTTTAGAATAAGTAACATTATTATATCGATATATCTTAGGAGTGGTCCTTCTAGTAGTTGTAGCCATATTTTTACTTTCAACATTCCTTGCCACCCTGAACTCATTTTCCAATGATTTTGGTTCCGAAAGGAGAACCTCATGTTGAATATTATCCTTTGAAGTTTTTATGAATACATAAATCAGGTGCTCATCTAGAATATTTGTTGCCTTTATATTCAATCTTTGGAAGTTCTCAATGTGCTTTGCAACTGAACCTTTTTGCTTGAGATTTATCAATTCGCTGAAGAAGGTCTTGCTCCTTGTATCCTCATAGTGTGCTATAATTTATTCCATGAAAATTTTCCAAGAGACAAGTGATTTGCGAGAACAAAGCCATCGATACCACACAAATTTATCGGGTTCTAAATATAAATTAGCAACTCGTACCTTTAGTGTGTGTGGCACATCATGTAGATCAAAGAACTGCTCCATCTAGAATATCCATGTGATTGGATCTTTTCCATTAAACTTCCTCATATCGATCTTAGGAAAGTGGTTGGTCTTCAACCCAAAGTTGGAGTTTCTCCATTCTTGATTCATCTTCCTTGTGTCCTCATCATGAATTTCATGGGATACATTGTCACTTTTAGGTGGTTTCTCTATTATCAACTTTTTCAATCCTTCCATGATATCCCCTTTTAAATCATCCATATTAGTATCCATTATCGCTTCCATCTCAGCTTCAGTTGAATCCACCATCCCTTGTAGTTCATCTTTTGTTACTTCCTTATTTTGTAAAACATTCATGTCCCTGAACGTTTCTTCACCTTCATCAAGAGTCCAGGTAGGATTGTCTGAAGTCTTATTTGGTGTATAAGTTTCCCTTTTTGGGTGCACGTTGGCCAAGTATCACTGCAATATAGGAATTCCTAATTGGCTTAGGCAAAGGTCGTCACAAACAAGGGAGTCTCAGGTTCTATAACTCTCTGATATACTTGCGGGTTCCAACAATAGTACTCAGCCCAATATCTCTGGGAACTAACTAAGGAGGCTTGAACATACCCTTATCTATACTATCTAGGTACTAGAGAGTGATCTCCCTGAGTGTTGTTCTCGATGTACTATAGCAACAAGATGGCCAAAGGGTTTACTTGGTAAGTCTCATGATTCTAGGGGGTGTCCCGATATATGTCAGGTATGTGGGAGCTCAAATCTGTAGTATTGTTTTCTAATGTGCAACTGCTCGAAAGGGGCCTTCTGATATACTCTAGGTACATGGAAGAACCACACTATCCTTGGGGTGTAGCGTTGACCAATAATGACAGCTCCTAGATTTAGAGATGTTAGAACATCTATGTACCTAAAAGAAATCCCCAAGTTTCTCTCAAATTTATGTGATACTCATTTTATCCCAATTTATTCTACTTTTTGAATCACCCCAATTGGATATTCTAGTCAAAAGATATCCAAAATTCCAAAAAAAAACACACCTTTTAAACCCTGATTTGGAAGTTGTTCTTCTAGTTGACCTTTCTTCTGTTGTATCTTTACAATTTCAGCCCTTCTAGGTCTGAAATTTCGTTTTTTAGTGTTGTGATATGTCCTCTCTGCAATGCCATAGGTATGATCAAAATTGGATGTGCCAAGTGGAATTTATGGTGACTTCCCCACACCTTGCTCATTTTTGTCCTTTCTAGGGGAGTGTACTTGTAAATCCTTCCAAGCACACAATATGTGATATATTATTCTAAAACTTGCACTAGAAATACTACAGACTGTCTAGTATCCAATGCAACTAGTCTCACTTAATTTGGATACTTATTGAATAAGATATCACTATTGTACCTGGAACACTTGTTTGAGACTAGTTAAAAGGACTAGTCAACTACCCTATCTTACATAGGGTGTATCTGTGTATATCCAAAATTAGAATGACTCATAAGATGAAATATTTACCACAAATACCTTGATAATTCCTATGAATATCCTCTTAGTTTCATGGTCTGAATCATCACATAAAACAAATTATAGAGAAAATGTTTCGATGGCTAAATTCAGGATGATTAAGGAACCCGATCTTCCACAAGATATATCTCTGAAATTATAAATCCCCAAAAGATGATATTTTAAAAACAAATACTTTGATTCGTCTGATAAATATCCCCCAAGGAGTTCGTTCTGAAACATTCCATAAAAAAAAGTTATAGTGAAAATTCCAAAGTGTCTCAAATGTAGCAGCGAAACCCCAAGGCCTTGAACTCTGATACCAAGTGTTAGGAAAAAAATATCCAAATAGCACAAAAACATCATAATAAGTACTCCACGCCTTGAAAAAGAGAGAATTTCAGATAAATAGGCTCTTCAAGGGGGAAACCTCCTTATACACCACATAAATTCACAAATACAAGATGATTCCAAATGAAAAGGTCTCCTTGGTATATATAGGAGACCAAGAGGTACAATTACAACTAATCGACCCAATGTGACATGAATAAAATAAAAATACTAATGTAATATGCCCCAATTAAGGGGTAATGTGCTACTATTTAGGGCTTAACAATTAACGAAAGGGCACTTCGCCCAAGTATATATATGGAGGCCCTCAATTGTAATAGAAATATCATATAATGTCATTTGATCATCTCATATATAAAAATTCAATAGTTTGGTTATGTTTAGAGTCTGTTATGGCTTGTGGTTCTTAGAGGATGTGATGACCCAAGAACAATGACAACTAGTTATGTGTACAGTTTGTGTCTTTGTGTGAAAGAGATCAAGTTGTATGAGTGAATTATGGTACATTCAGTATCTATATTTGTTTTCCTAGATAACTGGTGAATACAATGACATCCCATGTACTTTGAAATATGGAAGCATATATAGAATAGATTGCTTCCCTAGATAACTGGTGAATACAACGACAGACCATGTATTGTAACAGATGGGAGTATGTCAATAGAATGGCTAGCAGTTTAGTCACTACAAGAACAAGATTCATGGTTAGAGGCAATTGTATCTTCAATGAATGAAGTGGTAGCTTGAATGAATGGGTGAGAAAGAGCAAAGTCTATGAGTGTTTAGAAGTGGAGCAAGATGTTGATGAAGACCAGACTAGACAGTGATTAGAGTACAAAAATATTGTTATGCGATTTCAATATTGTTATTTGTGATGTAAGCATTAAGAGAGGGTGATAGAATTAATCTGTACATTAGATATTAGTTTGGATATGTTAGATCTAGTTAGTTGTGAGCGATCTTCTCCAACTATCACATCATATTTATGTGTGTGTGGTTGAGAGATTTCCTTATGAGTTTGTTATGCTCTTGAGGAAAACTTCTTGTATAAATATGTGTTTGATTAATTTATAATAGACAAAAATTGTTTTGTACATGCTTGTTTATTGAGTCCTCTGACTACCCTTATTTGGTTGGGTCACAAAACTGATAAAATCACACTTTCGGACTTCAGTTTAGTCAAACCAAAATTCCTCTTGCTCAATACTTGGCCTAGAGGAAAGAAATAAAATTTCTGACAATATTTGAGGATCGAATTTGAGATACACCAAATGGTTTTGTATTTTCTATTTCCATCTATTTTATTAGTATGTTGAAAGTTCCTTTGGGTTAAAATTTTTAGAATGATTTAACAACTAAGTTTCTTTGAATAGTGTTTTTTAAGAATTTATTTTTTACATATAAGATTTGTTTGAACTCCTATAAGTATAAAAACTACGATAAAATTGTTTCAACTCCTAGAAATCTAAAAACTCTGAGATGTATGAAAATTAGTATATACTATACCCAATACCAATTCCATAGCAATGTAGCAAGAGCATTGTAGAGGGTTAAATAATTAGATATTGGAAAAAAAAGTTTGGGTAGTTTATGAATGGATTGATTTTGAGAATAGAGATTTTTTAGGAAATCAAATTTTATTTATTTATTTACTTTTAAAATTTAAATGAAAAATTTTAAATGTGGTGTCGAGTGATAAGAAAAATAAAACTTAGTCATATTCGGTCTATAAATTTTATAAATCTCAATTTAGAGTTATGTTTTGCCAAGGAATTATTTATATATGTTTCTTTGGTTTCTCTTAAATTTATATTTATTGAAAAATCATTTTTAAATCAAAACTTGATTATTGAAGAGTTAATTTATTATCAACATTTTAAGGTTAATCTATTATCTAACCTTTCATTATTGAAAAACACAATTTCATATAACATTTCATTGTTGGAAAACACAAATTCATACAAAAATACGTGGTTGCCTGTCAAATCAAGACAATCCACAGTAGTTTCCAGCGGTCTCACACCACTCTTAAATTATGTTTGCAATTCTCTCTGCACACTACTCAAATTTTCTTCGATTCCATAACTCTTACATTATCTCTGCACAAACTAACATTCTCTCAGCTTCGGAGTGGGAAAATGAGCTCCTCCTGCCACATCATCATCATCCCTAGTGTTGTTATTATTGTTGCTATACTATTATTGCGTCTGTTTGGCAAGCTCACCTATTTCACCATAGATGAGGATTATCCATCTTATAAAGACTGTGCTCCTTCTATTTGTGGCAATTCGATCATATGACATCCCTTTGAAAAATGTGGCCCTAGACAGTCTGATTGCTTAGACAATTAGACCCTTCAAATTACCTTGTACGATCAGTTTACCTTTGCCAATGGATTCCCTGCGAGAGTAATTGGAAATATCACAGAATCTTTCTCAGGGATAAGTGTTGGCAGCTTTAGTTAGAATCAAAATCTGACTCACAAGATATCAATAATGCTAGTGCCCTTTGTTAGCACCAATATTGTTTTTAGCACCTGGCATCATCCAACATCTCCAAGGGTCGGTTTCAAAAGGAAGCTTTATCATTTCTCATTTTCATTTCCATTTGAAACTTTGCACTGCAAACTTGACTGTGCACTACAAAATTCATTGCACGCTACAAACTTCACTACACACTGCAAAATCAATTATGCACTGCAAACTCAATTGTGCACTACAAACTTCACTATGCGCTGCAAACTCAAATGCACGCTGCAAACTCAACTAGTACAAATAAAAATCGTATTTTAATCATAACTTTTAAATGTCAATCTAGGTTCTTCTGAAATTTGATGTGGATAAGCACCATATTATAATTGACTTTCTGACCAAAAATCATCCTAACCCAGTTCATCGTTTGGGGAAAAAAATGAAATCATCACCTACATGAAAGTTTGCAGTGAATCCTGAAATTACGCTGCAAACTCTAATAGTATGATAAATCCGACTTGTAGGAGGGCTTCCGCCTATCTGAGGAGGTTAGAATGGGTTCTCAGAGATCAATTAGACACAAAGGGACGCTTGTACCTAAGATTCAACTCCATTAAATCTCCATTCAATGAGCTCGATGCAGTTGCATTTATTCTAAAAGACAGCTTCCAAGAATCAAGGAATTAATTGGATTTTATGTTTGCCACATATCTCTAAGGCATAGAATCTAATGCATGGAGTAGGATACGACCTCCTAGAGATATTATTGATGTAATTCTATATTTGATGAGTGAGAGGACTCCAAATAGGGACTGGAGAGTGTTAGGGGAGAGTTTGAGGAAGTTTAGTTGTGTATGCTAATTTGTAAGCCTGTTGGGCATATCAGAATGTAACATTTCTACCATTAGAGATTCATGAGAGTTGTTAATATCATATTGTGTTTTCTCTATTTTACATTTTACATTTGCATCTTTCTTGAATGAATTTAAGACATTGAGGATTAATGGTTGTTCATGGTTAGGAGATTCATGAGCTACAAAGGATTTGCAGTGATTGCCTTCATTCATGATTTATGTTCAAGTATTCTTTTTATTTATTTTGCAAAGAGGATCATCACTTGATGAATATTTATTCTTAGTTTTATCTACGTCATTCTTCTGTTCATCATTATATATCTCTTCTTCTGGTAGGAAACTTGATTGCCTTTGATATGTAGAATGTTATGACTCCATTTCCAATGGAATATCTCTGCAGATAGTTTGCTACTCTCTTTCTTGTTCTTTCTTGTTCTTTATTGCTAATCCACCAACCATAAAACTGATTTAATTATTCAAATTCTGATGGGTATTAGGCTTACACCTACAACAATCTAGGTGTGACTTCTAGTGCTAATACCCTTTACCATAAATAAAAGAATCAAGGTGGTCGATCTCATCATCCATCATGCTGACGTAATTATTATTTTTTATTCCTCCATGATATACTTTGTATTATGTGGATTGGTTGCAATATGTATGATGGACAATGAATTGTAAACACATAATAAATTGTTGTCCCAAAATAGTTAATTAGGAAATAGCCAAACATGATATGTGCATGTCCCAAATTCGATTGGTATCATGTAATTTATGACAAATGAATTTTTTCATTGCAAGCATGAATGTAGGTACTAACTTTTCTAATTTACTTTTATATTTATCATGAAGAACACTTTCATCAGTACATCTTGAATCAAATATAAAGGAAATTTTCCCTATTTTATTTACAACTTCTCCTTGTAGATAATAACCATTTGAGGTCTTCGTACTATGATATTTATAATGTTTATTGGAATATTGAGAGTGCGATGAATCAATACTATGCAATTATTAGCACTTCCAGTCATAATATATAATCATTAACAATTATGACTTCATTTAATTTTTCATGAACATATAACCATGAGCAATATCACATCAAATAATCACATGCATAATACACTAGAATTTACGTGGAAACCCAAATGGGAGAAAACCACAAAATGATTTCTTATATCTCAAAACAATACATTCATGGGAAACACCAACTTCCAAATTCTCTAGCACCAACTAGAAGGAGGCTCCAACCCCCTGTTTACAAGCTCCAACCTGAAGGATGCTATAACTCCCTGAATTCTCTAGCTACAACTAGAAGGAGGATCCAACCCCCTATTTACATGCTCCAACTTGAAGGAAGCTACAACTTTGCAAAGAACCAATATGGTTCTTACAATGAACATCCATCATAAATGGAATGAATAATTGTAATCCATACTGGACAATAAATATATTGAATAAGAATATATATAATGAGATAAAATAGATAATATATGATGAATAGATGTACAATGAGAGTGCCAAATATATAGAGAACCTAAAGGCACATATGGTGACCATACATGAAAGGATGCATCCCTTATACAATTAATAACTATTTATTATTAATAATATTTATGATTATTATCACTTAATATTTATATATTTTGTTTGCTACATTGTCTTCCCCTTAAAAATGCTTTGTCCTCAAAGCATGATTAGAGAAGGACCTATCTCTTGTTCTAACTCGAACTGACTTCTCATGATATTTTGCTTCGTAACTATGACACTTGAAGAAATAAAACGATATAGTTTTCAAATTCATGAAGTTAAATGCTGCATATTTTTGGAAGTGATCCATACCAAATCTACTTTCATTGGAACTATTTGATGATTGATTGTTCGGATAGGATTTCTTATTTTAGGCTTCCATAGAAGTTGTCGATTTTGTCTTCGTTCTTTTTCAATGTTGTAGTTTAGTTGTTGATAAGAAGAACATTGTTTAGATTCCTCTTGACCTTCTTGTTGGTTGTAATGACTCTTGTGATTTGGACGACGATAAGGCACCCAAATCTCTTATGAATATTGTTTATTGGATCGTTTTTCAACTTTTGATGTTTCTGGTAATTCAATTGGATTAGTGTTTGTTTCTTTCTGTAAGTTTTGGATTTTTTGAACTAGAAGCATCTCTATTTCAATTGATTTAGTCATTGTTTCTTTGTGATCTAACTCTTCTTGTAAAGACTTCTTATCATGCTTTAGATTTATAATTTTGGTAAGTAATTCTTGATTATGTCTCCTTAAACATAAAAGTTATTCATTATTTCCTGACTTGTTGTCTTCATTTTTTGATTCCAAAGTTTTCGTTATTTCATTCTTTAAACTTTTAAAATGTGCAAGCAATTGTTGATTAAGAATTCTCAGGCGAAAGATTTCTTCATCTTTTTAGGATAATTTCTTCTCATTCTTTAACTTCTTGATGTGTTCAACCAAGCTTTGATTATGGTTTTTTAAACGAAAATTCTCTGCATCTTTCTCTGTTAATTTCTTAATGAGATCACAATTAGCTTGTTCTGACTTATGATCCCTTTGTTTCTTATCTTTTGACTCATTTATTTGTACCAATAACTTTTGGTTATGATTTTTTAAGTATGAAATGTCTTTGTCTTTTTCTAGTATTTTTCCCTCAAGATTTTGTTTTTGTCTCTCTTTTTGGTTTTTTAGCATTTGTTCCAACCCAACTTGAATTGGTGTGTTGTTGATAATGAATTAGTTGGTTCTCTAATTCTTTTATTTTCACTTCCCGATGTGTGTCACCTTGATTTTCTACTAAAGTAAAACACTTTTTACAATATGGACAAGGGAGAGTTCCATTCATAAGGCCCCTTTCATACTCTTCCTCTTTTGAGAAATAGGAACATTTTGCCGAAATTGTTTTCTTTGTAGGTGTCATAATTCACTTGTTTTGTTTTTTTAATAAAATGATAAATGTATGAATTTCAAGAACCCACTTTTAAAACAATACACTTTTCACTTCTTCTTTTTTTAAATCCTTTAACTTTCAAATATATTATTTTATTTTTTATATTTTTTATCTATCAACTACCACTCACTTTCCTAGATCCACTTCACTTTTAAAATTCTAATAATCCTTCAAACTTTTTTTTATTTACATAAATTTATGATGGTATTGTTTATAAATTATTATAAAACCTTTCCTCCTTGTCTTTTTGTGGATATCTCTAACTCCACAATATTTGATATGATACCCTCTCTTCTTACTTTTCCTATATGAATATCATTTACACAAGTTAATTGGGCACATTATTATTTTGCTAAAATATCTTTTGACTTTTATTGAATTAATATTACTCCAAAAAACTTAGGTCATTGACTTTTTATTTTGGCTTCAACCCCACCACATGTATATAGAAAGTTGTAAAAAGTTACCACTCTAAATTCTTTTTTTATAGGGTAGGGAAATACTATGGGCCAATGGTTTACCAAAACCATGGGCTTGTAAACCACTAACAGTAAAATCATAATTTACTCTTCCTTCTTCTTTGGAACTTTTTCTTTCAAACTGTCATTTCTTTTTTTATTCTTTCTTTCTTTTTTCTTCTCCCTTTTTTTTCCTTTATTTTTTTCCTTCTTCTTGATATCTAGTAATAAATTATAATTTCTTGCAATTGAAAGATTATTTCTTCAATGGTAATTTTTTATGATGATTTTTTTTAATGGAAAAATTCCCTACCAATGGTCAGGATCAACAACAAATCTCTGATAACTGTATTCCATACTGGACAATAAATATAATAAATATATTGAATAAGAATATATATAATGAGATAAAATAGATAATATATGATGAATAGATGTATAATGAGAGTGTCAAATATATATAGAACCTAAAGGTACATATGGTGACCATCCATGAAAGTATGTGTCCCTTATACAATTAATAATTATTTATTATTATTATTATGTATGATTATTATCACTTAATATTTATATATTTTGTATGTTACAAACTTCGTGAAGCTCCAACTAGATCCACTCACATAGACCATATCAAGCATATGCCCAACATCAAGTATCCAAACCATGTACCAAAATGTATCTCAAGCATGCATCATAGCATGTACCATAAAATATGTCTCATGTATATAGCATCTAAAACCATATACCAATTGTATACCTCAAATATATGTCAATATCACAAAGATGTGCCTCTAACAATGAAACATAACATCCATAAAATAAATACCAAGAGTATGTATCAAGCATGTATCAATATCACCAAGATATGAAACTTAACCATATGCAACCATATACGAAAAGGCCCTCCAAGACATTCCTTAAGCATGTGCCATATCATCCATGAAACAAGCCTTAACTATACATATGAAAGAGATACTTTTACTCATGAAACCTGAAGCATACAATTTTGGATCCTGTAACAACCTTGTTGTACCATCAAACCTTGTTGCAACCTAAACCAGGCATCCTTCTTCAAATCTAGCTTAGCCTCACTGGACATATGCTTGATATCACACGGGGCCTCGTGTGAAAGACACTAGGCAAACCAAGGGGATGCCTTGTGGGACACTAGTAGCTTGACCCTTGGGGGTCAACTAAAATAGGTTTTTTTCAGAAAAACCTTCGCTCCCTCTGCAATCCCAAAATTTTTACCTTCACTCTCCTTTGCTACCTCAGAATTATCGTCTCAACTTTACCAATAAATCACTTGCTCACATAGAATATATTCAAATCAAATTGTGTGTGAATATCCTTATGAGTGACTTCTTCAAGCGTATTTATACTTTTTCTAACTAACCCCTTTCATTATATTTAGGGCTTATTGAACTTTGTTGTTACAACCACTTTACCCTTTGACTAAATACTTGTAACTGTTTAGGGGATTCTTAACCATTGTTCAGGGATTCCAACTTCATGAGGTCATAACTCCTCAACTATGAGGAACCATGTAGCGTACCACCTATTGTTGGAAATGGCATGACGAGGAATATCCATCTATGAGGGTTTTGTATGTACTTTAAGTGTTCTTCAAGCTCATTTCCCTCATTCAACTTTGGGCCTCATGACCACACCTATGGGTTTCTTGTAGACTTCTTCAAAGTCTCTTCCTATGAGGGTCATGCTTAAAGCTATGCCATAAAGGGACCACTTTGGATACTTCTTCAATTATACCCAATGCTTCTAGAGGCTTCTATACTTCCTCTAAAGTTGACATCAATGAGAATCAATTTTCCAACAATCTCCCCCTTTGGAATCGATGGAAACACTCATGCTCCCCTTGTCTTCCCTATGACCAATACTCCCCTTGTCTGCATTCTTATCTTCTTTTCTCCCCCTTTGACATCAATGGAAAATGGTAACTCCCCTTGATGACATGCTTCTAAAGTTTCTCTCTTCTAGTAGAATTTTTCCATTGGTGCTTTCTTGATGAAATAAACAATTGACATATAAAAATCATTCACACTAAGATTCCTTTATCGTCTCTTCACAAATGATGTTTCTTCCCTTGTCTTTTATGCAGAAATGTTGTGGAAATCACCGTGGAGCATAAAATATTATAGGTTTCTGGCGAAGATACTCAAATGTGTCTCTTGGAAGAGGTTTAGTGAAGATGTTTGCAATTTGTTCATTTGTCCCAACGTAATCTACCTTGATATTCTTTTCTGCAACTTGTTCCTATAGAAAGTGAAACTTGATCAGAATATGTTTGGTCTTGGAATACATTACTAGATTCTTGGAGATACGTATTTCACTTATATCATCACAAAATATCGAAATGGGATCATCATACTTCACTTGTATGTCTTGTAGAGTTTGCTTCATCCAGATAATGTGAGTACAATGTGTTGTTGCTGCAATATATTCTGCTTATGTTGTAGATAATGATATTGATGTTTCTTCTTACTTAACCAGGATACCGGAAAATCACCCAAGTAGAATGTTGCTCCGCTAGTATTTCTTCAATCATCAATGCTTCCTACCCAATCTACATCTATGTAGGAAACCATAGTCATCTCATTCACCTTTGGATACCACAATCCAAACTATGTTGTTCCTTTAAGATATCTAAAGATCCTCTTTACTGCCAGAACATGAGTTTCCTTCGGTGCTACTTCAAATATTGCAACATTTCCAATTTCTTGCATTACATCTAGTCTAAAGGTTGTCACATAGAATAGGTTGTCAATCATCGATCTATAGAGTCTTTGATCTACTTCCTTAGATTCATTGTCTTTTCTCAACTTGCAATCACTTATCATAGGAGTGATTACTGGTTTGCAATCTTGCATTCTGAACTTCTTCAACATTTATTTGATGTACTTGGTTTGGGAAATGAAAATTCCTTCATCCAACTGAGAAATGAAGTCCGAAAAAGAATGTCAATTCACCAAGTAGTGACATTTCAAACTCATTCCTCATGTCTTGGGAAAACCTATTACTCATCCTATCATCATCACTTCCAAAGATAATGTCATCCACATATACTTCAATGATAAGTATGTTGTTCCCATCAATATTCACATAGAGATTGCTATTTGAATTTCCTTTCATGAATCCTTGTTGTTTTAAATACCTATCCAATCTTGCATACCGGGCTCTAGGGGCTTGCTTTAGTCCATATAGTGCCTTCTTCAATATGCATACATAATCTCCCTTTTCTAACAGCAGGAACCCTTCAAGTTGTTCGATGTAGACTTCTTCTTATAATTCACCATTTAGAAATGTTGATTTCACATCCATTTGATACACTTCGATTCTCTTGGAACATGCATAGGTCAAGATCAGTTTGATTGCTTCCATCTTGCAACAAGGGAAAATGTTTCCTCAAAATATACTCCTTCAACTTGAGCATATCCTTTGCATACTAACCTTTGTTGGGTTTGTGTTATATTCTTTGCATGGTGAGAATTAGTGTCTATGTTGCACCAAGCATGCAAGGGGGTAAGAGGGGGGGTTGCAGGGGTTCGGGGGCAATGCCCACAAATTTTTTTCCTCAGTTTTCAAGTAAATTTTTTGGGTGGTTTTTCTACACATGGTTTTTTGTCGATGTTTTTCTATTTTTGGTTAAGGAATTAGGGTTGTTGACTAATCCAAGTCATTGGATTAGGGTTTTGGATTCCATTGGATCCTATATGTATATTGTATTGTAAACAATGTATGATATGAATGAATATAAAAGATGTTAGTTTTCTCGGTTTGGGTTTCCAGGGGAAAAATATGTGTAATGTGTGTATTTTTCATTGTATCTTTTTTGTTCTTTTAATAAAAATCTATTTGCAATAATAATTATACAAGGTTAAAATATACAGTCTTGCTTTGTTTTTGGTTACCTGTCCATCTTTGTTTAGTTTTTTTCTGAACACCCATTTAGTACCAATCACATTTTTGTTCTTTAGTCTTGGAACCATATTCCATGTTTCATTCTTCTCTATTTGATTCAGTTCTTCTTGTTGGTTGTGAAGCCTGATTATCTTCCTTACTCAGAGGTTTGTTTCAGCCGTGATTAGACCTCATTTCCTAACGAGGGGGAGTGAGGAGTCTTTCTCCCCCAAAACTATTGCTAGGGGGTCCAGGGGGGGTAGTGACAATTTTTGTAGCCCGACCCCCCACCCCCACGGGAGATTCGGGGGCAGTGCCCCCGAAGAAAAATATTGGGAAAATTTTTCTTGTAAAATATTATAATTTCATAGTCAATCTGGACCATTCATTATAAGGTCACAGATCTAACAGTAGAATTTATTTTAGGTATTTTTTCCCTAGACGAAAACCCTCTTTTATGATGGAATTGTATTGCGACTGTGTATGTGTGTGATTATAATATTTTGAGATAAGAGACTATGAGAGGAAGAAGAGAAAGTTATAGCGATTGAGTTGTAGGTTGTATGCCTTCATTTTGTTGGATAATAAAAAGGAAGGACCTAGAAATTTCTCTGGTGGATGTAGCCCACGCTAGGTGAACCACGTATATCTGTGTCTCTATTGTATTATGTATCTTCTGTGTTTTATTTCTACACTTTTTTTATTTTATTTATCTGTGATCCTATTTTTCTAACAACTATATCAGAGAGAAAGGTAATGTAGAAAATCCAGGAACTATCAACAGTCTTCTTGGTCTGTCTTTGACCAAGCTAAGACACTAAGTTTCTCTGCTGTTATAAAATGGTTTTCTGCTGTTTTATGACAGNGACAGGACAAGTCTGGCGAAGAAGAGGAAGGATGGGCCCTCCAGGGCCATGCTCAGGTCAATCCTGCTCTCGATACTCCATGTCTTGGACCTGTGGGCCTCGAGACATGATCTCCTAGTTATCCCTAGATATCGGGGATAACATGCCTTTAGCCCCTTCTTCCCATAGAATGAGGGACAACCCCTTCTTGGGTCAATACACCCTAAAATCCCAAGAGATAAGGTAACGAAGGGGAGTAATGATGGAAAATGGTAAGTATGGTCGAGAACAATACAAAGACTCATTAAGGGATTTCCCAACAACAAACCCATTCCCAAAGAAGACCACTTACTAGGGCATAATGTCAACCACCAAGGTGAAGCAGGGCAAAAGGCATAATGTCAACCACCAAGGTGAAGCAGGGCAAAAGGCATAATGTCCAAGCACATATCATGAAATCTAGAGCAATCTAAGATACAACATAATCAAATGGCTTAGGTATTGAAATGATGCTTACCATAATACTTACTTGTACTTCATGGAGCAAGGCCCATTGCCTTACGGAAGCCAACTGGTGTGGTGGATGCCATCTGTAAGCCTGTGACCATCTATGGTTTTGAGTGGGTTTTCTATCTATGCAAAGGGTACTATTGGTTATGTAGTCTCTTGACACTCCATATCTGCAACCTGAGGGCCTCGAGACATCATCTCCTTAGTTATCCACAAAATGGGGATAACAACCCTGATTGTTGAAGCACTTGAACATGTATTAAATCCTTCATCATTTCATGACGTTTGCTTGGAAATTATGCTCTTTGCCTCGTTCAAACCTGGAAGGGTAACACAATGACCGAGTAAGTTGATTTCCCTGTGGGATGGGTTGCTATTGGGTTGATCTTTGAAAAGTCATCGTCCATTCCCTTCATACTTACCACTTTTCATCTTTATTCCTTCCATCTCCCCTTCTTTGTTTGGGCATTGGGATTGGCTACACTAGGAAGGGTTGTACCTTACCTCGTGGGAAGAAGGGGCCAAAGGCCCAGAGGGTAAAAGTAGCTGGCAAAAGTTAAAAGCCAAATTTGAAACCTTCGAGATGCTTCGCCCAAGGATCGCCGAGAAAGCAGTGAAAGGCTTTTCAGTAAGAAAAGGGGACCTACAAGATAACATAAACACTCAAGGTACTAGTTGATGGATAAGAGATCTCATCATGAGTCGCCCTATTATGACCATGGGCATGTAGCGGTATGACATTACCACCTATTTGGTCACCAAACCAAGGTAGTGGCTCTTGGTGGCATAGCCAAGAGAAAGGGGGTCTCTTTACGAGCCAACCTTCTCATTTTCGTGAAATGTTTGTGGATAACGCTGTCACCTCTGGCCATCAAACCAGGATAGTGGTCATCGACTATTCCCTTGAAGCACAATAGCAAAAGATCAAAAGAAATAAAGCTAGGAACAAATGGCAATGAATGGGCTAGGAAACAATTGCATCCATGACAAGGTGCAACTCACCCTCCACAAAGGCATCGACAGGTAAGACTCTACATTTCCTTGTTATCACATGCACCCTGTTATCCCCACTTTTCAGGGATAACTAGTAGATCATGTCTCGAGGCCCACAGGTCCTAGACATGGAGTATCGAGAGAAGGATTGACCTGAGCATGGCCCTGGAGGGCCCACCTTTTCTTCTTCCATCGTCTTTATCTTGTCAGCAGCAGCAACATCCATCACCATCGGTTTGGTCTGTATCAAAAGAGGTTCTTACTTCATGAGGTAATTAGTCTAGGTATCATGGTATGTGTCATATTTGATCGTTAAAACCTTTAAATGTATGCATCTGATTCTTTTTATTTCTAACGACTGCTTGGATCTTACATTTACCCACTTGACCATGTTTGGGGGGATTGACAGGGTGCCCTAGCAAGCCTGTATCTGTAGGTTTTGGTTTGCCACTGGGGGATTTCTGAAAAGCCATCGTCTGCTCCCATCATAGCACCACTTCTTCATCTTACTTCCCTCTCACTTATCCCTTTCCCCTTGTCCGGGCATTGGGTTGACCTATTTTCAGGACTGCACCTTACCTCGTGGGAAGAAGGGGCTAAAGACCCAGAAGTTAAAAGCAAGCTAGTAAAAGATAAAAGCCTAAGAATAAAACCTCGAGATGCTTCGCCCAGGGATCCCCGAGAAAGCAATAAAAGGCTTCTCAGCAAGAAACAAGAGGGACTCGGAAAAATAGTAAAACAAGACCTAGTCAAAGGATAGGGGGTCTCATCATGAGCCAGCCTATTAGGTCCATGGGTACCTAGCAATATGACATTGCCACCAGCTGGTTACCACGCCAGGGCAATGACTCTTGGTTGCATGGCCAAGGGAAAGGGGGTCTCATCACGAGCCAACCTTCTCATCTCTGTGAAAGTACTTGTGGGTAACACTGTTAGCTCTGGTCACCATGCCAAGGCAATGTCCCCTGATTAGCTCTTGAACAAAAAAGCAAAAAAGAATAAAAGAATAAAAATAATAAAGGGAAGAATGGGCTTGGAAAGAATGCATCCATGACAGGTACAACTCGCCTTCTACAAAGGCATCCACAGGTAACACTTTTGCATCCTTGGCCTTCACTGCACCCACATGCTTTGACATCCCCTGACCATATCACCCACTTACATGGCTTGGATGAGGTCTTTTCGGGAACTTTCCTTTTCCTGTGGATACTAGTCCCAATAGGACGTCTTGTCCTTTTCTCCAGACTTGTATTGCAGGCTTGTGTAACGTCTTTGAGCTGTTCAGTGTTAACTAATGTATTAGGGATTTTATGCATATGTTTAATAATATTGATGATGAGATGTGATTGACATTGCTATGATCCTTGTAACTGATGAGCCCACGGATGGCGTAGCCTTTGATGTGCAGGACCATGCTCGACGGACAAGTACCATTTGGATCGATACACATGGGGAGATGATCAGTTCGGACCTCCATGGGGCTGAAGAGCCCACCAGATGGATGCTAAGACCCCATCAGGGGGCAGAGACAGGACACAGATGGATCAGGGGCTTTGCACCGGAGAAGAAGAGAACGTTCCACCAAAGGCACCCCGACACAGCTTGACCTAGGGGGGATAACCCTTTCTTAGTGGAACATTGGCCTTTGGAGGTCTAGGACGTCACCACCTTGACCATGACGTCACCCAACATCTTGGACGTTTGGGGAAGGCAGACTAGGCACCAGTGGCACGTGTGGCAGGTTGGAGAAGCCCAGGGAGGGCTAATGTTTTGCTCCAGGATGCCCCATCTACCCTAAAAAGGGCTAATGTCTCCCTTGGAGGGGATTTTACTCTCCTTTCAACTTGATTTAGGGTTTTAACTTGGCAATTTAATGTAAAACAATATGATTTGATATTTTGGCCTTGTCAGCCTTTTTACCTGACTTAAAATGTAAAATTAGGTCAAGGTTTTGTATAAATGGGAGATTTTCACTCTTATTTTTTCATCATCACTCACTCACCACTTGGCGAGGTCTGAAATTTGCGCCCTATCTTGGGTTATTGGCTGATTTAAGGAGGCGCACTTGTTGAAGGAAGACATTTATGGCATATTTTGACATTTCTCTTGAAGGAAGGTGTTGCAACTAGGGTTTGCATGGTTATTTCTTGATGAATTGTAAATATTTTTCCGCAAAACTTCTTGAATGAATGGTTGTAGTCTAATTTCTTGCATATGTTTATAGATTTTGCTTAATCAAAACCCTAGGTGACAAGCACACAAGTAGGTCCTTGTCTCATGCCCCCTGATAGAGAAATTTTCAGCCATTGAAGAAGAAAAAGAGAGCCTAGCCGTAGCTATACTCCTTTTTCTCCCTCTCCTTTGCTAGCCGTACCATTTAGAATTCAAGAGGAAGAAGACGTCCCAGGCCTAGGTTATCTACACTTAGGGCTATTTTTCTTTTAGGGTTTGATGAAAGGGCCTTGCTGTAGCAACACTCTCCCTCATTAAGCCTTCTTGTCTTGATTTTGTGCTTCATTTGAGCTAGCCGTTTTGCCAAATTGACCTAAGGAAGGAGCAGAGAGCACGAGGCCTTTCTGTAGCAACACCGGAGTGAGCCTCTCTCCCCTAGGGTTTTGATTTTGAGGCCTTGCCTTAGCAACACCTCAAAACTTCTCCCTCTTGTCCTTTGTCTTTGTTTCCTTCAACTCTTGCGTCCTTCATTATTGACTCCATTAAGCCCTAAGGCACCGATCCTAAGACCCCAAGCGTTGAAGTAGAACTTGATCTAAATACTCTCAAACACTTTAAATTTTAAACCCTAACTATACTAACCCTAGCCTAGACTAACCTACTAACCCTAGTTGTTGACGTCATCATTGGTTATTTCATCTTTAATGCAACAACGTTTTCTCTTGAGAGCGATTGAATGATGGTTTAGGCATTAATTGAATAAGGTGTTGATTGGTTACATTGAATGCTACATTGTTCCAATATTTATTGGTAAAGTATTATAACTTTTCATTGATATTGATAAACATTGACTTCATCAACATTTATTGCTAATTGGTTATATGTATTTATCAGATAGTCTTATGAAGTACTAACCCATTGAAATAGCTTGCACATATCAGTTTGTTGTTGCTTTGTTGCAAGCAGGTACACTTCTTTGGGGGTTTTACTTCTTAAATTGTCCTTTGGCCGGACTATCTGTTTGGGTGGTGACTTGTGAAGGGGGAAAACCTTATCTTGGTCTTATTTGTAGAAAATCCAGGAACTATCAACAGTCTTCTTGGTCTGTCTTTGACCAAGCTAAGACACTAAGTTTCTCTGCTGTTATAAAATGGTTTTCTGCTGTTTTATGACAGCCAACTGTAGTTTTGTTTTGCTGATATATTA
>SNQJ01S0049628.1:31652-47061 GCA_010110895.2 Picea sitchensis
AAAGTGACATTTTGCACTTTAACCAAAGTCAAGTACAAAATAGAACATAAAGTACATAGGACAAAGGCAAATGTCTCTCCCACATGTGCTAAGAAGGGATAACACATGGGGAACACCTCCCAAGGTACACAAATCAACAGGTAACTCACAGGAAAAGAGGGTTCTTGGTTCGAGTGAGAACAATGGCGGAAGACAAAAAGTTTAGGGTCGATAAATTTAATGGCCAAAACTACCAATTATGGAAGATGAAGATGGAAGATTATTTATATAAGAAGGATCTATTCCTACCATTGGGAGGAATAACAAAGAATATGATGACCATGAAGGATGACGAATGGGAGTTTCTTGACAGAAAGGCATTAGGAATGATATGACTGAGTCTGGCAGCGTTGGTGGCTTTCAATATTTCAAAAGAAAAGACAACGAAGGAGATGATGGATGCATTGGATAAACTGTATGAAAAAACATCGGGGTCTAATAAGGTATTTATAATGAATATATTATTTAATATGAAGATGTTAGAAGGTGGGTCTATTGCAGGTCATTTAAATGAATTTAATCTGATTACTAATCAACTAAGTTTTGTAAAAGTGAACTTTGATGATGAGGTCAGGTCTCTTCTAAATCGTGTGCTCATTACCAAAAATATGGAATGTCTTGGTCATGGCTATAAGTAACTCTATCTCTGGTTCAAACACTCTAAAATTTGATGATCTTGTTGGTTTTATCCTTAGTGAGGAAATGCGATGGAAAAACACAAGTGAGACATCAGGTAATGCATTGATTGTGGAGAACAGGGGAAGACAAAAGGATAGAGGAAAGGGCTTAGAGGACCATGGGAATTCTAGGAAGGACAGATCCAAATCCAAACTAGGAAATATAGAGTGCTGGAATTGTGGGAAGAAAGGACATCCGAAGAATGACTGCAGAGCTCCAAAGAAATGAAGAGATGGACAACAAGAGAAAAAACAAGAAGCAAATGTAATAGGTGTTGTGTTACAAGATTCTTTGATTGTTTATGTAGATAATATTTATGAGTCTTGGGTAGTAGATTCAGGGGCTTCATTTCATGACACACCCCATAGGAAACATTTTTTAGATTATGTTCAAGGTGATTTTGGACAGGTTCATTTGGGTGATGATGCACCATTCAAAATTGTTGGAATGGGTAAGGTACAAATAAAGAAAAAGAATGTAAACCAATGATTTTTGAAAGAGGTAAGACATGTTCCAGATCTAAGGAAAAATCCAATTTCAATAGGGCAGTTGGAAAGTGAAGGTTGTATATCCATATTTACAGATAAGGCATGGAATGTCACCAAAGGATCACCAGTGATAGCAAAAGGAGAGAAGGTAGGTACATTGTATTTATGTACTAGTAATATTGACTCTTCTATCTCTTTAGCTTCTATGAGAGTGGATACAACACTGCAACATCATAGGCTTGGACACATGAGTGAGAAGGGGATGTAGATACTTCAAAAAATAAAATTGTTGCCAGATCTTAAACAAATTGATTTGGATTTCCGTGAGGATTGTATTTATGCAAAACAGAAGAGAGTCAGATTTCTCAGAGTTGGAAAAGAAAAGAAGAGTGAAATGTTATTGCTTGTGCATACATATGTATGGGGACCAACTGATGTATCATCTCTTGGTGGATCTCGTTATTATGTCACTTTTATTGATGATGCAACTAGAAAAACTTGGGTTTATTGAATTCAACAAAAATCAGATGTTTTTAATACTTTTAAGAAATGGAAAGCTTTGGTTGAGAATGAGACGGGAAAAAGGTTGAAGTTTCTCAGATCAGACAATGGAGGTGAATATTGCAGCAATGAGTTTGATGATTAATATTCATACCATGGTGTTTGTAGAGAGAAAACAATTCCAGGAACACCACAATAAAATTTCATATTTAATCCACTTTCATGTAACTTTATTTCTATTCCACTTACACTTTGTATTTCTTAAAGTTGCATTTCCTTTGAATATTTATATTTAAATACTTACCTTTGACATCAATGACAATAATTTATTCAACATAAAGTACAAAGAGGAAATTGATTATTTGTAAGATATAATTTCTAGATAGAATCATGTTGAATTAATTTTGGTATTGATGTTTTGGGTCAACCTTTTGAACCCATCTTCATGATGATTATTATTATTAGATTGAAGAAGCAATAAGCGTATACACGATGTAATACAATAAAAACAAATTATGATTCGATGCCAACTTTATTTAGTAACATATTGAACCACATGTTGAATCCATTTAATGTCTCTGTTCAGATTATTTGTTTGTTTTTCTATCATCTCAGTTCCTTCTTCAATAAACCCCCCAGTTTAGTTATTTATCCAAGCTATGAATTTTACATCCTAAATACATGCATGATGCTTTATATCTTGTGAATCTTCAACTAAGACAATTTATTCACATGCATATGTTGTAGACTCACACAATTTTCACTAAATCTACCTAATTCTCCTCGATACATATGTCCACATGAATAAGGGATGATATACACAATGACTATGTTAATGTGTGCATGAAAATTATTCTTGTAATCAATACCATGTTTGTGATATATTCATTAGAGGAATGAACAACATTCAATTCTAAAATTGTCAAAAGGTGATCACATTGAAAATACGAATCCATTGCTTATGATAATGAAAGAAAAATCTTATAATACCATATGTAGCTGAGATATACATTATTAATATAAAATTATGTAAAATTATTAATTAATCAATTCATGTGGAAGTTGGTAGAACTAGAGTTAACATTGCACACTTTATAGGGTAGAGGAGCAAGAATGTCTATTATTCAAAGAAGTAAAGCATATCCCTAAATCAATAGTTTATTTAAAGAGACAAATAAAGTCAAGTCAATCATCTATTGGTGTAGGATAGAGGAGTTATAATGTATATTATTCAAATATCAAAGGCATATTGATTTGTAAATTTTCATGGATATTCTACTGGAACAGTTTGTCACAATAGATATTATAAATAAAACTGAAATCTACAATATGAAGGTTAAATTCATTTAGATTCTAGAATATTTAGTTATTGATTTTCTATTTGATCTGGATTTTATGAGTAGAATGAAATGAACACAAATTATTAATGTTATTAACACAAAGACACAATGAGAAATACAAAGATGCAATAAAATTGACTTATGTTCAATAAAGAAATATGTTGGAGCTGTAAAATGCAGACTGAAAACACGCTTGCTAGAATGGTGGTGGCTTATCTATGAGAAGAGATGTGACGACTGTGCTCATTCGCAAGAAGATGAGTAAAATGAGGCTTCACAATATTTTTTACAATAAACATGAATGCCAAAACCATATACATCCAAAAACCTAACCCTAGGAGATGAAGCACCAAAATTCATGTGGGCCCCGTTGGGGTAAGTTGGTGCATCAACTTCTTGGGGTCGTAACTTTTGCATAGGATCTCCATTTTAGGTGCACGATAGCCCATTGGAAAGGACTATCCGAGGACTACACATTATGCATCACACTTTACTTTTTTGTACAATGTGATTGTGGCAAGCTCAAAAAACGTTGTTTAGGGCCTCAAAATGGCCCCAAAATTGCAGGACCCAAAAACTAGGAAAATAACTACCAAAATCAAAACTGCATGTGAGATAGTTGGAATAGGTGGGAGGCCACCAATATCCATCTAGATCAATCCTCCCCCCTTAGGAATCAATGATCTCCATTTCTTTGAGTTCCCCCATGAGATGAGGAAATTTCTACTTAATTTGGTCGCGTGTGAGCCACCTGTCTTAGTGCAGGAGTTGCCCTGCTTTGAAAACCCGATAAAGATGAATCCTCTGTTGGTGAGTTCCCTTGACTTGTGTTTCTATGATCTGATCAGTCGATTCTTGTTCCATGTAGACAGGGTTGAGCTCTGTTGGTGTCAATTGTTATGCTATCTCTCAGGTGTCCAATATTAGTGGAAAATATGGTCGAAGGAGATCCACATTAAACATTGGGTGCAAGACAAGGAAGGGGGGAATGTTGATCTCAAAAAAAATTTCATCCACAACCTTGATGATGGTGTAAGGTCCATAGCGGAGTGGATGAAGATTCTAATGGGACCCTATAAGGTGTTCTTTCTTCAAGTGCAACCAAAATTTGTCTCCCACCTAAAACATGTGTGGTACCCGGTGTAGATCATGGCATTGCTTGTACTTAGCATTGAAATTTTGTAAAATATCCTGAAACTGTTGGAGAATGTGTTGGATCCACTCAATGAACTAGGTGGCTTTGTCAGCTTTAGTTTGACCATGGGAAGAGTCTTCCTGGGTGGCTGCAAGGGGTTGTGCAACATCCATGGGATGAAATGGTTGAAATCCCAACCTTACTTGAAAGGGGTTGTGGTCGGTTGAGCTATGTATAGCTCTGTTGTAGTTGTGTTGAACATAGGGAAAAATCTCATCCCATGTGTGGGGATGCTTGGAATTGTACATGCGTGGGATATGCACGATCATCCAGTTGACGACCTCGATTTGGCCATCCATTTTGGGGTGGAAGGTAGTGGATTTGTTGAGCTTGGTGTTCAACAATGACCAGAGGATTTCCCATAATGTGTTGAGGAACTGGTTGTCCCAATCTAATATAATGGTTTTTGGTATCCCAAAATGTACTCATACTCATTCAAAGAAGATCTTGGCAGTGGCCTCTGCTATGATGCTCTTCTTCCAGGTGACCAAAATCGCCATCTTGGAAAAGCGATCAACAACCACAAAAACACAGTCATTTCCATGCTTGGTAGACAGAAGGCCTGACATGTAGTCCATTGAGATGGATTCCCATGGCTTGTTAGAAGTAGGTAGAGTGGTGTATATGCCTTGTTTCTTAGTGGCTGGTTTGGCAATGGAACAGGAAATACATGACCTGATATACTTGCTGACATCCTATCGAAGTTTTGACCAGTAGAAATGTTGTTGCAACACTGCCACTATCTTTTCCATTCCGAAGTGTTCTTCCACCCGACTATAGTGGGATTCCCAAATTATCTTCGCTTGCTCGCTTGATGGAACACAGAGATGGAATGGCACAACAACCCATCTTGAATATGGAAATTAGTGACCGTTGTGTTTGTGTCCAACATTTGGTAGTTGGTGGAGAAGCGAGGATATTTCTCATAGATTTGGGGCCATTCAGAGGTATCGCGGTCGTAAGAGTCTAGCACCGTGGTGAGTGCCGTGATTGGAGGTCGACTGAGGAAATTAACAAAGTGGTTGGTACTTCCTGTCTTATACTTGATGTTGAGGTGGAATTGTTGCAAGTAGGTGGACCACTTCTAATAGTGGTCATTCTGCAATTTTCCTTGTGTCTACATGAACTGCAGCGACTTATGATTAGTGTGGATGATTTTCTCCTTACCAAGAATGTAATTCCTCCACTAGGGACAAACTTTCACAATGGAGTACATTTCTTTGTCGCAAGTGTTGATATTATGGTCATTGTGGGAGGTATCAACCTCCATGTGTAACCTCTTGATATATTAGAATATTTCAGAAGCTAAAGAAACCCTAAACAGATGTGTAATAACCCTAGAAGACAAGTCGACTCAATAAAATAATTAATATTAAAGTATTAGTCTCTAGAAGGAGAAGTCGGCCTAGACATGTGACAAAGAGCACTATAAATACAAGGTGCTTGAGTTCATTTGTACACACACTTTCACTCAAGCAAGTGGTGTGCAAGTCTAGAGGAGGAGTTCAACTACAACGACTGCAGCTGGGTATTTGGTATTTGGTCTGTGGTTTGGGACATTTTGCTTGGTACACTATCTTTGGAAAGAGGTGTGCTCTCTCTTGGTTATCTGTTAGACCTAGTGTTTCTTCTAGAAACATTTTATCTGTCAAAGGTTATGATGCTCGGGGGTGCCTGTGTGCCTATGGTTGGGTGACAATATTGCGATATTGTCTATGGTTAAACGAAAACATCAAATATTTTAACAGTAAGTAGGGTACTTATAGACAACATTTGATAGTATATCACTATGATAGGCCACAAGGTGTCTGAGATGAATGAGAACTACGTCCATAACATATTTTGAATCATTTGTCTCGATCTCAAAGGGTTGTTGTAGGTCGAGTAATGAGGGAACTGGGGATGAGCATAAGCATTTCTTCAAATCCTCGAATTCTTTTTGTTGCAATGATCCCCACACAAAAGTTTCCTTACCACCACCTTTGGTTACTTGGTTGAGGGCCCATGCAATA
The DNA here is from genome assembly GCA_010110895.2 of Picea sitchensis. NCBI lineage: Eukaryota > Viridiplantae > Streptophyta > Pinopsida > Pinales > Pinaceae > Picea > Picea sitchensis. Next base: position 37,906 of record SNQJ01S0049628.1, read on the forward strand.
TGGGAGAATCCCAACATGAACCTGCTATAGAAATTGGCAAGGCCCAAGAAGCTCTGAAGCTTAGTGAGCGTGGTTGGGGTTGGCCAGTCATGGATGACCTAGATATTGGATGGATCCACATGCACACCATGCTCATTAACAATGTATCCTAGGTACTAGACCCTGTCCATGTTGAAGGAACATTTTTCCAAGTTGGCATATAACTTGTGTCACCACAGAGTGTGCAGAACCTGTTGAATATACAACAAGTGTTTCGCCCAAGTCTTGATGTAGATGAGGATGTCATCCAGATACATCACCACAAAATAATTGGTGAAAGGCCACAAGACATCATCCATCATCCTCATGAAAGTTGTTGGGGCATTCGTCAAACCAAAGGGCATGACCAACCATTCAAAAGACCTTATTTTGACTTGAAGGAAGTCTTCCATACATCTGTCTTCTCTATTGGGACTTGATGGTAGCTAGACTTCAGATCAATCTTATTGAAGTATTTGGACCCCTTGAGCTAATCAAGGATATCTTCGATTTGGGGCACGAGTGATTTTAAGAACCCCCCCTATATTTATATATATAATAAATGGGTGAATCCCCATGATACATAGGAAAAATTGAAGGCTATTTTATCAATAGTATAATATGTATATATAATTTTTTAGCGAATCTTTTAGTCAATTATATAATCTTGTAAAATCTTGGTGAATCTTTCACTGAATTATAAAATCTTGTAAAATCTTGGAGAATCTTTCATTGAATTATAAAACCTTATAAAGTCTTGGCAATTTTTTGATAAATTACAAAACCATATATAATAATATGAAAATGTATTCATTAAACTATAATATACTAATTTTACATATTTGAAAAAATATATATAATTTGTCCATCCTCTAGACAACGTTGCAAGCATCAGAAGTTGTGCTTGTCAAGGATCTCATTGTTATGATGCCTTATGACATTGGCAGTGGACAGACATGGTAGGAAACTCCATGTCAACAAAAAATGGTATCATACTATATAGTAGTGATGATGAATTTAAATGATTGTTGAAATCCCAGTAAAGTGCACCACTAACCACTAGTGAATTTTGTTGGATGCCAATTATCATATCCCCTTAAGTGGGATCTTTCTATTACATAAATCAGATCCAAAAATAACCTAAAGGGTGGTGCCCCTTCTACTACCCATTACAACATAAAGCATGCATGAATATTTCACCCTCTCTATTGTTTCATTATCTTTAAGTATCACCCTTGTTTTTGAGATAAAAAAATCAACTTATCCATGAAGGTTGTACCCTGCCATGAGTAAAAAATGTGAAATAATATCTCTAGGAGTGTGCACTGTTGCCACTGGGAATGGGCCTCAAGAAATTCTTATTTCATCACCAAAACCATTGCAATAATATTATTCTTATCCATACATGCAGTTTAGTTGCAATTTAGTTTAGTTTAGTTTAGTTGCAGTTTCATTCTTATCCATACATGCAAAACATATCTCCAACAATTATTGACCCAAACAAATTTATCACATTCTAAACTTAGGCAAATAAGTTGGATGTAAGTTGTATTTTNAATATATGCTAGATTGGAGTGAAGATGGAGCTGCATCTATGGGAGTAAACACTTGTTTGGCTTGATCCTTGGTGAGGAGAACCTTACCGAGGAGAATCATTTTGTATTTCATTATAAATTGATAAATGTGGATGATATAGTATAGATTGAATGGGCCTACTGGTTAAGAACATGTGTTTCCTCCTAGGAGTTTACAAGTTCAAATCCAAAGGGCGGTAGGGTATGTACACCTCTGTAAACTTTAGCAGTCAAATCAATGTGTAGAGGGGGTCCCTTGTCCCACAAACAAGGGGGTATCATACACCAATTTGGTGTTTGGCTTGGTTGTGACCATAAAATTAGATTATTATTATTATTAGTTCAAGCCACCCTAGTATTCATGCACTCTGCCTACAATACTTGTTATGTAACCAATGGAAGTAACTAGTTAGTGTAAGTTTTTAAAACCAAACATAATGGAATTACTCTCTTTCAAAGTAAAATTCCTTTTCATCGACGTATGACTGACAATGGATTGTATGCCAAAGCTTACCAGTTGGGCAAGGTCAACATCATCCCAAAATAAGGGAGAAGATGAATGATAGTTAAAGGAAATGGTTGTTTGTTGTTCACAACAATAAATATATATTTTCTATTATATTCATTATTTGACTACTTGGAATATTTGGGTATGATTTAGATGCATTGGGAATTTTTTTTAAAATAACTAGTGAAATTACCATACATCATAGGTATATTTTAGTGGAAGAGTATGCTTGTAAAGGTCCTTATTTAGGTTACACAATTGTTTTTTGGTATAATGCTTGATATATACTTAGTTTCTAGAAGACATTGATTGTAGAACAGAGTTAAAGGTAGCCACATTAATATTTTGATCATAGGTGAATAATCAATTTTCCCACTCAAAAAAATTTGTTTTCATTACAATATATCTCTATGGGAAAAGTGTTAGGATTTATCCATTGTAAGAGGGCTATATGATATCTGTGTGTGACTCATCGATGTAAATATCTTCCATTCTGAAATTAATATAAAATATTAGTATTTGGAAAAAAAATGTGTCTTAATTTTTCAACAAATGGTGTCTTCTGCTAGAATGAAATTCATCTATCCCCTTAAATAGACACTCCACAATAGTTCATATCTCAACTACTTAATCAATACTCACATACAAACTTTGTAAGGTAGGAGAACTTGAATCAACTCTAGAATTTCAAAGGACATGATGCCATGGTCATCACATCTTCATACAACTAATCCCACTACTTATGCATTATTGATTGAAGGACGCTATAAGTCAGGCTAAGTTGAAAATACATTTGAGATATCTCTAGAAATGACTAGAAGAGGTTACATTCCAGATATAATCATTTTAGACCATTTTATTAAGGGGATTTGTATGTTATGAAAGAGAGACGAGGAACTTCAGCTTTTCCATGCCATATACAAGATGCTAGCTAGAAAATAAGTTGATTGAGACTTCATATTTAGGGGGATTATTACACTTCAATCCTTACACTGTACATCTAGATGATTGGCAATGAAATGTTGTACAATGTAGAAGTTAACCTTACAAATGCACCAAAGGCATGCAAATTTTCTTTCATTTGTGTATTCTACAATATACATTGTAGCAACAAATTGTAGCAGAAGACCAACAACTTTGGAGGATGATTTAGAGGCCTTCCTTGATGATTTTTTGATTACAAAGTTATGAATGGAAATATTAAGATTTCCTCTACACCCTGGAGTCACTAATCCAAGAAAAAACCTACATCTAACCCCTTCAAAATTGATTTGAAAACAAATTTTCCAAAAGAACAGTCAATTCTCCAGAAGCGCAATGAAAAAGGAGGGGCAAATATGGAGAGATAAATATTTACTCATAACACATTTTAAACAACTGAGAATGGTTTTTTTAGATAAGGTTTTTTTGAAGACAAACCTCTATCAGTTTTGTGAAATTAATTCCCATGTTCTTGGAATATGTGCCACAAAATAATGACTAAAACATGCAATTAAATTGGAGAATTTTATTTTCTGAAATAGGCCTCCAAGAAAGTTGAATATCTCCTAGTATATGATACCTGTGTAAAACCTGAAGGATCTTATTGTGATTTGTTATGTATTTAGAAAACACCTCCTTTTTTACCCAAAATTCATCTTCATTTGGTCAGAAACCACTTTTGAAAATGATGACCAAAAACAAAGTCAAAAGCGCAACATGGTCTAGCAGAAGTGCAACACCCAGCTTGTGGAGGAATTTTGAAGGCCTTCCCATGCTCCAAATTCAGTTCTGAAAGATTAATTGGAAATATGAGGATGTCTAGTTGTCATTAGATTCATCAAGCACTGCATAAACTTTCTCCAAGACACCTAAAAATTCAATCTCCCAAGACTACTCCAGAAGTGCAACAACTCTCCTATAGCAACTATATTTTTGGCATTTATCCCAAATAATAATACTTGTGTATAAAATGAAGGAGGATTTTGTTCCTTAGTCTATTATTGACAAAAAAACACTCTCACTTTTGTCAAATTCATCTTCCTTACTTTAGAAACCAATTTTGAAGTAAGACTGTCACTATGTGTGGCAAATGATTTGTCTCTTGAAATGATTTCTTGAGAAATGGTGAAGAAATGATCTCATGTGATGACGTGGGATCATACCTACTGATATGAACTCCATTATGCCTCTTCTTCTCAATTGTCTCTGATTCCATAGTAAACCCTAGCTCAATGGGAGGGGAAATTAGGGTTTAGTGTAGGAAAAAACATCGGCTTTGGCTTGTTCAGAAATGAAGGGAGATGAAGGGGTTAGGGGGTTTCTAAATTTTTAGGAAAATTTGGGGAGGTAGGTATGGATGTTAGGAAGTGGGGGAAAGTGAAATTTCAGGGAAAGAGTGAGGGGAAGGGGTCCAAAATGTCAAAACACAGTCCTAGCCTAGAAAAGTATAGTCTAGGCTAAGGTTTGTGCGAAAATGATGATTTTGAGGGATAGGAGTGAGGGAAAATTTCTATGAAAACTTGGAAAGTCCAACATCACATATATTTGGTACTTGAAAACTTGTTGTTCAATAAAAACTTGTATTACAAATCTATTCTAGAAAAAGAGAAAAAATAGTGTTAGATTTAAGATATCCTGCTAAAAGGACACATCAAGCTAAGTGCTTTGGCTTATGGAAGTACCATTCCACCTGCAACAAAGAAATATTCTACATATCACCTCTACATTGACTATTGTTCCCTCAACAAAATTATAGTCAATTATAGATATCCAATCTCGTATATTGAAGACCTTCTAGACACATTGAAGGGAGTCGCGATCTTTTACCAAGATTGACTTTAAGTTTCACTACCATCAAGTTTAAACCAACACTTTATATGTTTGGAACAGTAGATTCAAAGAAAGAAATACAATATTTGAGTGGTTGGTGATACCCTTTGGCATAAAAAAGGCACCAACAACCTCCATGCAGTTGACGAATGATGTTTTGCACCCATTTATAGATAAATTCATTATGGTCTACCTCAACGATGCTCTTATCTTCAATAGGTCATGAGATGAACACTTCCAATGTATTTTGCAAGTATTTCAAACTTTGCACCAACATAAGTTCCTTTATAACCTATAGAAATAAGCATTTTCCATGAAGTACATACTATATCTTGGCTTGATTATTGATTAAACAAGTGTGCATGTGGATCCAGAGAAAATACAGGGCATCCACAATTGGCCTACCACAACCAACATCAACACGTTATGAAGATTCCTCTACTTGGCACAATTTTACAGGGGATTTTTCTTGGGTTTCCTTTTATGTTACACATTCATTGCATCATATCTTGCATGAGAATGCCAAGAAACTCATTTTCAAATGGGATCACATGTAACAAAAATTATTTGAAGAAGTTAAGGTGCCCTATCTAGTCTTAAGCCTACTTAATCTCCATCAGGAATTTGAGAATAAAACCAACACCTCTTAGTATGCACTTGGCATTGTTCACATCCACCATGGATACCCAATAGCATACCATTCAAAAACATTCATTGATGTTATCTGCAACTATTCAACCTACAATCATGAGCTCTATGTGATTCTTTAAGATGTCAAAAAATGGTGATAATACATACTGGGTAAGGAGATTTGTTTTCATTCCAACCATAAGCCTTTGCAAGTTGTGCTGACACAGATTCAGATAATTCTGATTTTCTTGAGTCACAAGTTATTTTCTTGCTTCACTAGTCCCTCAATTGGCTGAGCAACACAAAAACTGCTAGTGAAAGTAACAACTACAAAGGTTCCTAACAAGAAATACAGTTGTCCCTCAACTGACATACTGGCTTGTAATGTCAACAGTGAAATAGATACCTCAAGAGATGTAAAACTAGAAAAACAGTCCACCAATATGAAACTTAGTTCTGACCAATTAAAAGGGAAGTCCCCAAGTCTACAATAATGTATTTTTTAAGGAAAAGGAGTCAGTTAGAAAGTGGGCCTCAACAAATGGAAAAAAGGACAAGCAACCAAATACTCCCATATCACAAAAGAAACAAGAAATCCTTGTAAAAGGGTTGGCCATGCTATGAATATAAAGAAAAAATACCTTCACAGTCCAACCTTTCCCCTCACCATTATGAAGGGCATCCAATACACTGGTGTAGTTCCAATTCTTTATTACATTGTATGGTCCATCATGAATTTCAACCTCTATAGTGTATCCTCCATTTTTAATAAGAAAAATGATAGGATTCTGCCCATTTCAAATCATGGTAGACACATCCTGGACTATGACCTATTCAAATAAGGAAGAATACATTTGGGGATAAATACTCGCTAATTTTTGGATAAAATAGATAATTCAAAGGAATTCAATATTTCAAATCTTATAGACATTGGTACTCGGTCATTGTTAATCGTAAAACAATGTTTCAGAATTTGAAATAAAAATCCTTGCATCTACACCTGGAAGCTTCCATCACCAATGCATGCAATTACACACTTGTCTGGCGTTGCTTGAGCATATCCCAGTGTTGCTCCTATAGACCAGCCAATTGATCCATACTACAATTGGAACTCATACCTACCAAACACACATTTAGTACAAGGAACAAACTACTTGAAAATACACAGACAATTATACCTGCAAAAAGAGCACCATGAGAGTAGGTCCCTCATTAGAGAAAATCATTTCTCTTTCATCACTCATTGTATTTTTGGTGTTAGTGTTATTTTGTTATTGATTAACAGTAACACACATTGGCACAAAATAGTTTGCTTGAAAATTAGGAATACCTATGCATTTAGTCCTTCCGAAATTTCCTAAGTAAAGCTAAGAATCTAATGGACAGGAGAAGAGAAAACTTCGTTCCTATCCATACTATTCGAAACACACCCTAAACTTTAACATTTCATTATGTGATTCATATTTTGCTAAAAAGAATAAAGGGTAATTTTTCTTCATAGACAAAACCTTGAAACCAAAAATGATATGCAATAGGTTTCCACCTATTGACAACAACAGATTACTAAATTATGGAGTGTCCTTTACAGAGAAATGATGTTTGACTTACCCACACTTTTCTGGCAATTTAATCTTCTGGAAATTGAACCAAGAGTCCCTAGTTTCAGCAATTACAACAATTTCATTTGTTAGCATGCCCTGCAACCAAGCATTTTATATCAGTGAATATCAACAATAATCCCACTGCAAATGTACCTCATAAGAACAAAATTGACTAAAAGACAATTGTCTGACTAATTTTACTTTAGAATTTGGTGAGCTTTTTTGAGGCCTTTCCTGGATGTGTTTGAACATCACATTTCCCTTTAAGAGCTCATTTGGTGCAGTTTGTAAGGGAACACATTCAGGTACAAAAATACACCGATAATTTTCCAAACATGTGGGGTTGTGTTGCACCTTCGTCGTAAGGGATTCTAAGAAACATTTCATCAACACACCCAAAACTAGGCCCATTTCCCACAATCACTCTGTTAGGTTGCACAATTATAGTTTTCTCCTAGTTCAATAGCAATGAATATCCCACTGAACTATAATCATTGAGAATCGGCCCTGCAAATAAATATGCATCTGCAGACACAACTATTTTAACACAGAATGAAGTATTTACTACACCCCACTAAGTCCCTATGAAATGAGGATGGGTTTCTAGAACCTTTCCCTTAGTAGACAAAATTACAACCATGGGATAACCCAATGCATTTGCTAATTCCACAAATGCACTTTTTTCCTTAGTAACCCTCATCTTTGGCCCACCTACCAACACTAGCTTCACTGCTGCGTTTAGGAATTTTGTTGTCATGTCCACTACAGCTTCCAAACTTTTGGGATTTCTTAGCCTACAATTGATATAGTCTAGAGGATACCATGTCAAAAAAAATCGAGATAAACTAAAGTTCAACAACTAATACTAGAAGTTCATTATTTCAAATCTAAAGCCATAATTAGATTTGGCAACCCCGTATCAACTTGAAAAAAATTGAAAAAAACAAGTAAAAATACTTCAATTAATACCACACATACATGGTTAGCACGAGTAGCCAAAATACCTTTCCTAGTAGAATATACAAAGAATTATAAAATTATTAGAAGTGGCAAAATCCAAAACCTCTTATCAACTGAGAACCTCAATATATTTGAAAACTACACAATGAAGCTCAGATAGTCTAGAAAGGGTATTTAAGATATTGAAGATAGACTAAAAGTCTAACACCATCCTTCTCAAATAAACCAAATGCTTGTACACAAAATGGTCCAACTCCAGTACTGGATAAGGTAGTAGAACTCCAATGCAAACAGAAAATGAAAAATCTCCACAATATTCTTTAGCAAGTAAAGAACAGGACAAACCCAGATGGAAGCACATGAAAACAAATTAAGATAATCTCAAAATCAATACAATATATTTCATGCAAATACTTTAAGTGGACATGAAATCTAAATTTTGAAAACGGTCAAACAAATACAATGAATATGAATGAAAATCGATATCTTGATCGTGAAGAAAAAATGGATACACAAATCCTTTAGAAGGTCTGGGAAGTGTCAATGCCAATAATACCAAAACTGCTAACATAAATCCTTTAGAAGGGCAGGGAAGTATCAATGCCAATAACACCAAAAGTGCTAACATACTGGAGTATGAGGAAGCTATAACATCCAAATCAACATGATTGTAGTTACTAGGCACTCATGGTAAGCCTTTCGGGGTAGATGACAAAACACCTTTCCCAAAATATTGAAAAGTATTCAGATCCTTTACTAATCACATCTTCTTCAGTTGCATTTACTGCTAGATTACTGCAATTACTGAAAAACATAATGGTATTAACTGAATCTGAATGACAGCATGACGTAACCCACTTGACCCATATCCCAGGACCATGTAGATTAAGGTTGGTTGTCATTGATGTCAACCCTTGAAGAAAGCCCCCTAGCAAAAAGGTTTGGGTAATGGACCCAATATTGTTTTATGTAAATATGACTCATTATTGTTTTGTCATGGTTGATAAGAAGTAAATATGGATGAACTCCAAAGTGGTCCCCTTATGGTGAAAGC
>SNQJ01S0049628.1:48482-61534 GCA_010110895.2 Picea sitchensis
TGGTGGAATGGTCTTCAACTAGGGTTTGACTTGATTATTCTTGGTGAAGTAAGTGGAAAATCTGCATTTTTATTCATGCTATGGATGTTTGTGGTAAAATTTACTTGTTTCATGTCTAAGATTATGAAATTGCTTGTTTAAATCCTAGGGGAGAAACAACAAATGCTTCTTTCTCCCTTTAACTCTTCTACTAGCTTGATCTTGCCAATTAGACATTTTTTGGGAGTAATTATTAGAGCCCTAAAGTGCTAGCTCTCTAGTAATTTCATTCTAAATCACCAAATCAATTGTCTTTCAAAAAGCTAAGGAAGGTAAGCTAGGGCCTAGAAGTGGCTACTCTCTAGCAAAACCTCCCTTATAGATTTAGATGCTTGAGGCCTTGAAGTGCCAACACCTCTTGCAGCTACCTCTTCCCTTAGATAAACATTATCATTATTTTATTTCCCAAGTGATATTGTTACTATTTTTGAATCCATAAGCCCCTAAAAGGCACAGATTTCTATACTCTTCTGGATGAATGAGATCAAACAAACTTCCAACTCCACATTCTTCTTGATACCGTACTAACTTTGACCAATTAACTAACCTAGCTTAGAGATACTAACAGCCAAGTTATTTGCTGCTATAATCACTGTTACAGCCATTGTTTGCAGTTTATATCAGCCTATTAACCATCTTAAGCCAACCCAGAAAATTGTACAAGGCAAACTACAATCAAACTTGAATTTAGCATGCATTAAGGTGCCTTTTAGAGTACTTTTCTGAGGGTTTTGCTACCGCTGTTATTACTGCTAATTTGCTGCTACAGCCATACTAATCCATACTAACTTGCTGCTAACACCTACATAACTCACTCAGAAATTCGCTTGTAATAATTTCTGAACAATCTACTTGATAAATGTTGATTTTTCATAATATCTTCTTGCAATTCTGAGCATTATTTTTTGTGGCTGTTACAAAACACTTATTGCTGTTACAAACTGATAAAACTACATCAAATTTGCTTTAGCCACCTTTTAGCAGCCATTATAAGCCTATTTGCTAGCTAAATCATTTGAGAACTTGTATATGACATAACACTATCATTTAAGAATTAAAGTGTTATATTTTGTTGTCATTAAGTATATTTTCTGAAGAATATTGCAGCTGCCATCACTTCATTAAATGTTGTTGTACATTGGTTACTTGTTGCATACATTGGCTGCTAGCAATTGCTTTCATGAATTTGATGTCTTATTGAAGCATTAAGTTACTTGTTGCTCTACTAACTTTTGTTGTTGTATTGGTAAGGGGCAGGTACACTTATCTTTCTTTTGCTTCATCCTTTAAAGACTTAAAACTTGACTTGAGTGACCTAGAGAGAGGGATGGTTTTACTTCTCATTTCTTTCCCTTCATCAACCCACTAGGTGTAGGGACGTCTCCCTTGGAGTAAAGTCATTTTCCTCTTAAATAGAAAGGGGTACCTTGTTAAGGTGACAGTGACAGGATTACCTCTGTGTTATACCAAATTGAGCCTACTTGCCTTTAGGCTTTGGGCAAGTATAGATTGTGCGATAACATGCCTCTTAGTGTCCAATACCTAATCGGAAGTGGGGTAGTTCTTGTTGATATTATGGTAGTTGCGAGAGGTATTAACTTCTACGTGTAACCTTTGACGAGACTAGAATATTTTGAGAAGCAAGAGAAACCCTAAAATGTTGGATAATAACCCTAGAACGCAAGTCAACTCAAGATAATAATATATATTATATTCTTATCCTTCGGAAGTACAAGTTGGCCCAGCTAGGTCACTTGGAAGACTATAAATAAGAGGGCACTAGACCTCATTTGATACTCTCACAACTCACACAGATTAGTGGTGCACAAGTTTTGGAGTGCAGCTACAACTACTGCAACTGGGATTTTGGTCTTTGGTTATGCTTTGGACTTTCTGCCTTGGTTATGGTTTGGACTCTCTGCTTGGTGTGCTAGCTTTGGAGAGACGTATGCTACCTTGGTTGGCTATTGGTTCTAAGGGTTTGCTTCTGGAATTATTCTATTTGTCAAGGTTAAGGTGCTCGAGTGTGGTTTCGGCTTATGGTTGGGTGACAATATTGCTATATTGTCTATTGAAAAATGAGCATATCTCTTTATTTTCTAACAGTTCTTGCCCAAGCAAATGGTCTTTGTTACCACACAAACCAACACCTTTACTCAAAGTCCCAAAGATGAGTGCTATCCTTGTGGAACTAGGAGGTTGGCCACTGGCACCTCAACAACTCTCCTTTGCACTTTAGGCTAGGGTAAATGGAATCCTAACCAAGGGGGGCTTCCCTATGGGTTACTAAGCTTATTGTGTGTAGTAGATAGTGGGAGTATGAGGAAGCTTATCAACATAAACATAAATGGAGAAATTAAAACGAAATTTACATGGTTGGATAAAAGATAGATCAATGCCTTATATTGCTTGAGCAATGGGGTCATGTGAGTAATCTTAGAGGGCGGTTCCAAAGGAAGATTAGGGGGTAGCCTACAATCACTTGATCTACAAACTATGCATCTAATTTGGTTGTTTGATCTAAAAGTGTTATGGTGGAGAGGGGCTATAACAGATCCACTACACAAAGCAAATTGTAAGGGTGGCCCCTAACAAAGACTATCTACAAACACACCTAATAAAGTGATCTAGAATGTGTAATGTTTCTATGTTGAAAGGTAAATGATACAAAAAGGGGATGAGAGGGAAGAAAACCATTACACTAGCCCTTTCCAATTAGGATGAAGCACCTTTCCTTGGCCCTTGATTTGCATTTGTTATCCATACCCCTACAAACAAATTCCCAATTGTAGCATAGTGAAATAATATCCGCACATAAGAAATTACTTATACATCACTCTATTACTTTGACATAATAAAGACAAAAACACTCCAATAGTTTAGAGCTTCTTTTATTTTACACCAGAAATCCTTTTCCAAACCAATCCCTCTTGCAAATGGAATGAGGAAACCCTTTTATAGGTTTGAGCTCAAACTCCTCATACAATAAAATAAGATTTAAAACTCCTAGATCCACTTTTTTCTCCAAGGAATACAAATAAAATAAGACTCAACAATTTACTTACTAGAGATGACAAGAAGTTTGTTGAGATCTCAACTTCCTCCAATAAAATATGCTAGGAAAATAAAAATGGCATTAGCTCCCGCAACTAATGTTGAAATTAGTGCAGCTGCAAGAGCCATTCTCCGGATTAGGGATTAGCATAAGACTCTAACTGTGGATTAGGGCCCCAATACACTCTTGGGGTTTCTTGGTTTGTGTCCAAGCAGTGAGAGTCATGGCAAAAGACCCTAGTGAGGGCCCCCAGTACATGACTAGGGTTCTTGGTCAAGGACTAAGCAATAAGTCCCTAGATGATGTGTTTTAGGGCCCCTGTATGTGTTCCAGGGAATCCTTGCCCTGTGCTTGGATTGATCCTTGGATGTGTTCCTTGGTGGTTGATGATATAAGTTCCTAGATGTGTTTCTAGGGCCCCTGGATGTGTTCCAGGGAACCCTTTCTTAACGCATGGGTTGATCCTTGGTCTTGTACCTTGGTGGATAAGACCCTAGCTATGTTTTAGGGACCCCAGATGTGTTTTGGGGCAACCTGGTCTTGGACCAGGTAGACCTTTTGTTTAAATACCAAGATGTGATGATTTGTGATCCTCTTCCTCTCTCCTGGGATGGTCCATGAGACCTAGGAGTGGCTAAGAAGATGGACATGACCACATTGTTGATGTACCCGATTATGCAGTGATGATACAACTTTATAAGTCATCATGAGACTTATGTGGACATGTTTTTCCATTGAGGACCCCCTTGACTTTGTCTTAAAGTACCCTCTTGACTTTGTCTTAAAGTTCCCCCTTGTTTTTTTTTTCCTTGTTGTTTGATGTGGTGTTGGGTTTTTATAAGTCATTTTGACTTATTTGACATTTAATTAATATTTATATTAATTAAATTGTGATTATTTAATTATTTTATTTTTAGCCCTAACCCCTTCCCTTAGCTATAAAAGAAACCCTCACCTCTAGCATTCTTACACTCACACTCACTCCTTATCCTTCTGTTGCTGCGGCTACCTCAGGTTGTCTCTCTTTGGTGATGGTGCGGTTCCTCTAGGGGATTCTCTGTTTCAGATCTGAGGTAACTACTTGGACATTTGCTGGCTGAGAGCTTCATCTGTTTTGTTTGCGGGTGTAGAGGCGCCGGATCTCTCTTTTGCTTGCTGTGGTTTCCCCTTAGGCTGCCACGAGCTGCCCCTTGCATGGATATAAGTGCTGCGGGCTGTCCCTTGACTGAGCAAAGGTGCCGTGGCCCTTCCTTGTGGCTGCCGCTGAGTGTGGAGGGACCGGTGGCATCTCCCCTACCTTGCTGTCCCTATTTTGGGTGTTTATTTACCTTGCGATGGGTGTTTATCATTTGCTGGTGGCTTCCTCCTCTTCTTTGCTGTCCCATTGGTTGAAGGGTTTGCTGTCCCTTTTCTTGAAGGGTTTGATGTCCCTTTTCTTGAAGGGTTTGCTTTCCCTTATTCTGGTACCTTCTCTAGTTTGAAGGTTGTTATTGCTGCTGGGTTTTACTGTCTCAGTTTTGGACAGCAGTTAAGTGTTTTACTCCAACATTGCTTGTGGTCCTCCCTTTGGCAAAACTGTCTACTGGTCCTTATGATAGAGATGAAAACCCTAGAGGTTTGATCCATGAACCTTAAACTGATTTTCTGAGCATATTAAAGAGGACTACATCCACACATGTGACAGGTACATTCTTCATTGGCTAAGAGGTAAGCTAAGGTTTGTTTTCTGCACTTAGAAATTTTGTTTATGTTCAGAATTTAATATTATATATTCAGATCTGTTTATGTCTTTCTTTAAAATGTGCTGATCTAAATTTATACTAGTAAATTGAATTGAAAAAGCATCATTGCTTTCTCTATTTTTCCCTAAATCTAACATGGTATTAGAGTTTAGGGCATGGAAAGAGCTCAAGAGTTGCAGACTTGAGTCTGCGTAGATACACTTCTTAGGGTTTGTTTTGCAGATCAGCAGTAAGCCTGTTTTAGATCATCTCTGGTTTTCAGTATGTCTCCTTCAATACCCTCAGCCTGTTCTAAGGCTGAGGCAGCCACAGGTCCATGACAAATCTGAGGTTATTTAACAACAGGACTGGGCTGATTATAGGAGCAGGCCCAAGCCCTATATATGGACATTACCAGCCCTGCTGTGGGCAATCCTTTTGCAGATCCAATCCACTTCTTGAGGCTGAAGAAGGGCAATCCTTGAAACACAAAATCAAGCCATCAACCCCTTCCAAGTAATCTGGATCATCTTCAGGAAACTGAAATTTGTATAGCTTCTGTTTGTGAATCAACTGCTAGGCACAGGAAGAGATATTCCAAATTTCCCGCCACAGGAATTTGTGACACCTATAAGGTTAGGTTGTCTATTCTCATGGATACTTGTCCGTTAGACATGATTTAGTAAATATATAAAATCTAGCAACCCATGAGGTCTGCTAAATTTTTGACAAGCACCCCATATGTAGTGGAATCTTAGGTAAGAAGTTGAATTTTATGAATCTACAGTAGATGGACATCTGATAAGGCGGAGCAATCCTTACAGCCAGTAGTAGACCTATAAATCAATTTATGACATGGAAACTCTATAGCTACAGTACCCACTGACTGCTTTTGTTTGGAATAGGCTTGACGAGAGACTTCAAGGACAAAGTCACCAAGTTGGTCTGTCCATATGCATCTCAAAATTAATTTATAGAGACGTCACTCAAGCCTCATATAGAATGGGCCCTTCCTCCCAAGGGTTGGATCAAGATCAATTCTGGGGTGCCTCTTAGGGTAATCATTGCAATGCAAGGGATGGGGGAGTTTGATCACTTTTGTTGATGACTTTTTATGGCTTAAAGATGGGCTGCCATATTCACCTTGCAGATTTTATAACAGCCTTATCCACCAATGGATAGAGCAAGCATGTAGTGGCACATGTCCTCGTTATGATAATATTTTCACTTTATGATTGTTGTCCTCCCTCACCTTTAATATAAATAAAGGAAGGAGAAGTCTTTTCATAATTCATATTGAACACATGTTTGTGTTAAGAGAGGTAGAGCGAACTTGTCTCTTTCATTATACTTTGCCTTCTTTATCTTGAGCGGTAGGGTTCATGAGGAGATTCAAGAAGAAGACTAGGGCTTTGTGGCATATGGTTACCCTTGTACTAGTTGGATTGATTGATGTGGAGAAGATAGTGAAAGAATATCTTGTGTTTTTTTTTTTTTTCTTGTATACGTGTGGGATGCAAGTTTAGGTGCCAAAGAAAACTTGTTTGTTGTGGATCTTTGGTGGAGTGACCAATGCTAGTTGGGAGAGATTCCTTGTTCGGAGAATCTGGTGGCTAGGGTTCTTTATTTTGATGGATCCTTGGTTTTCTGTTGCAACTTCATTGAGATCTTGTTCAAGTTTCCTCTATCAAATTTATTGGCACTAAAAGAGGGCTTCTCGGTAAATTTCAAATTGAACGTACATGGGCACACTTACATAACATTGCGTAGCCACAAATACCCATACGCATTTTATCCTACTTGGGCTGTCTCATGGCAACTTTCACAGAACTTGCTGCGAGAAATTATTGGTTACATTGCAGATATCTGTTGCCTTCAAAAGATCCAAATTGATCAGTTTGAAAATTGGTAAGTAACTCTGATCAAGAACTGAACCCCTATAAAACGGGGTCAAGCATAGACAACAAACAAGTGTTACAACAGGACATTGGGATGATCTCTTGAGGATATGGAGTTACTTGAACTAACATATACTGCATACACAAAAGATGCCCCAAATAGCTACAGCTGGTAGCAAGCTGCAAAGTACAAGTGTGTCTTCAGCCCAAGCAAGTTCAAGGTAAGTCCAGGAGCTCAATAAGGCTACATGTCTTCCATTGTATGTAGCCTGTATTTTTTCTGAAGAGAAGACTTGGTTAGTGGATAGTGAGGTCACATGACTGAAAGCATATCTTGGTAAAAGATTGACTCAACTTTCCATATTAAACTTGGAACCGACACCAAGTACATCTTGAAGAGATACGACACCAGATCAGAGTCAAAGGATCTTGTAGGCTCAGAGGGAGCCGATGTGCTCATGCAAGGAGGCAAACATATTATGAGACTCAGAGGGAGTAGGTATAACAGTCCTAGTATGTGAGTTGGTCAATGAAATGCAGCAGAAGCAGACACGACATCAACTCCAGTGTATGTAGAAGTACTCCTAGAGAGGGAGGCAGTACAACTTTCATAAGGAGAAATTATTGTGTCACTTTTAGAGATAGTGGACACCACCATGTATAGACAAATAACTAGTTCATTGATGTATTTGACAAACACAAGGCCAAATATATGCCTTGCCGTAAATACATTGAGTCTGTATATGATTGAGTCGAGACATGCTCACTTGGTTGTGGCAAAGACATGTGTTGATGTACAGGAAGGGTATAGTGAACTATGGACTCAGATACTCTTCTAGTGGTGGTGTAAAGCTCCATTGGACGGACAGTACAGTGGACCAGAAGAGTACTTCCGGACATTGTTTCAGTTTGGGTCCAACCATGATCTCTTGGTTCAACAGGAAATAGGGCTCCATAGCCCAGAGCACTGCAGAGGCATAATACATTGCTGCAAGAGCTGCCAGTAGAGAAGTAGTGTGGATCAGAAAGCTACTCTCAGATTTGTTTAGTGCTGAGTTGGAACCCACAAGAATCCACTGTGATAACCAGAATTGTGTAAACCTCTCCATGATTCCTGTGTTTTCATGACAAAGCGAAACACATTGAGATGAGATATCACTATGTTCGGGACATAGTGCTGAAGAACATTCTCAGTATTCAGTATGTTTTGATGGTGGAGCAAACCTCAAATATTTTGACCAAGCCTCTGTTACCGACAAAGTATGTGTACTTTTGAAACAAGCTTGGTGTTGCTGAGAATGCCTCTCTTTCTGAGAGGGAGTGTTGAAATTAGTGCAGCTGTAAGAGCCATTCTCCGGAGGATAGCATAATACCCTAGCTGTGGACTAGGGCCCCTAGTACACTTCTGGGGTTTTTTGTTTTGGGACCAAGCAGTGAGAGCCATGGAAAAAGACCCTAGTGAGGGCCCCCAGTACATGACTGGGGTTCTTGGTCAAGGACCAAGCAGTAAGTCCCTAGATGTGTTCCAGGGAATACTTGCTTAGTGCTTGGATTGATCCTTGGATGTGTTCCTTGGTGGTTGATGATATAAGTCCCTAGATGTGTTCTAGGGTCCCTGGATGTGTTCCAGGGAACCCTTGCTTAATGCATGGGTTGATCCTTGGTCTTGTACCTTGGTGGATAAGACCCTAGATGTGTTCTAGGGCCCCCCAGATGTGTTCTGGGGCAACCTGGTCTTGGACCAGGTAGACCTTGGTTTAAATACCAAGATGTGATGATGTGTGATCCTCTTCCTCTCTCCCGGGATGGTCCATGAGACCTAGGAGTGGCTAAGAAGATGGACATGACCACATTGTTGATGTACCCTATTAAGCAGTGATGATAAAAGTTTATAAGTCATCATGAGACTTATGTGGACATGTTTTTCCATTGAGGACCCCCTTGACTTTGTCTTAAAGTTCCCCCTTGCTTGTTTTTGTTTTCCTTGTTTGATGTGGTGTTTGGTTTTTATAACTCACTTTCTTATTTGACATTTAATTAATATTTATATCAATTAAATGGTGATTATTTAATTATTTTATTTTTAGCCCTAATCCCTTTCCTTAGCTATGAAAGAAACCCTCCCCTCTAGCATTCTTACACTCACACTCACTCCTCATCCTTCTATTGCTGCAGCTACCTCAGGTTGTCTCTCTCTGGTGTTGGTGTGGTTCCTCTAGGGGATTCTTTGTTTCAGATCTGAGGTAACTACTTGGACATTTGCTGGCTGAGAACTTCTTCTGTTTTGTTTGCTGGTGTAGAGGTGCCGGATTTCTCTTTTGCTTTCTGTGGTTTCCCCTTAGGCTGCTCTGAGCTGTCCCTTGCCTGGATATAAGTGTCGCGGGCTGTCTCTTGACCGAGCAAAGGTGCCGCGGCCCTTCCTTGTGGCTGCCGCTGAGTGTGGAGGGACCGGTGGCATCTCCCCTCCCTTGCTGTCCCTACTGTGGGTGTTTATTTACCTTGTTGTGGGTGTTTATCATTTGCTGGTGGCTTCCTCCTCTTCTTTGCTGTCCCATTGGTTGAAGGGTTTGCTGTCCCATTTCTTGAAGGGTTTTCTGTCCCATTGGTTGAAGGGTTTGATGACCCATTTCTTGAAGGGTTTGCTGTCCCATTGGTTGAAGGGTTTGCTGTCCCTTATTCTGGTACCTTTTCTAGTTTGAAGGTTGTTATTGCTGCTGGGTTTTACTGTCTCAGTTTTGGACAGCAGTTGAGTGTTTTACTGCAGCATTGCTTGTGGTCCTCCCTTTGGCAAAACTGTCTACCAGTCCTTATGATAGAGATCAAAACCCTAGAGGTTTGATCCATGAACCTTAAACTGATTTTCTGAGCATATTAAAGAGGACTACATCCACACATGTGACAGGTACATTCTTCATTGGCTAAGAGGTAAGCTAAGGTTTGTTTTCTGCACTAAGAAATTTTGTTTATGTTCAGAATTTAATATTATATATTCAGATCTGTTTATGTCTTTCTTTAAAATGTGCTGATCTAAATTTATACTAGTAAACAGAATTGAAAAAGCATCATTGTTTTCTCTATTTTTCCCTAAATCTAACAACTAACTCCAGCAACCTCAAGTAAACAATGAATAAATAAAAGAGTTATTTGTAACTCCTTTCCCAAAATAGCCAATGAATTCAACAACCTCCTTCAAATGATTACTTTGACTTCGTCCTCCAAGTGTCCATAAACCCATTGTAAGGAAATGGCACTCTTATTAATGCATGCATAAGAAGATAGCTTCAAAAAGTAGTTCGATGCACACATCGTATGGCTATCATGATGCTTGATGAAGTGTAAGTAGATTAAAGTGGACCAAACCGGCTCGATCTCACATGATCACCAACAAATTGTGAATGTCGTATAGCTGAAATAAGGCGATATGGTGGCTAATCTAAGCAGATTGCATCAATCTTCAATGACTTTGACTTATTCAATTTATTATCGACCCCTTCTTTCTTTGTTTGTATGCACTGGAGTTGGTTGTGATCTCGATTTTCTCCACGATTTTGGGAAATTTAGATGAAATCGTTTGTACGACTTGACATTCCTGGCACCGTAGAGTCAAATTGATGTGGAAATGACCCATACAAGGAGTAATGACGGTTCTCCCACACAAAAAAAAGAACGACGGCTACTTGAATTAGATCAACAGTTGGTGGAAATCAGCCCCTAGCTTCATTTTATTAATGCTTCGGGTCTCTTTGCTTTGTCATCACGGGTTTCAATACTTTACTCCGCATAGACCTCAAACAAGTAGCTGAATTACTTTTAATGCAACAACTGAGATTTAGCATGACAATTCCCTTGTCATGGCAACTCCATGTCAATATGCCACAGTTAGAATAAACATCGACCCACTCCATATAATATTCTTTAATTACAAAGGGGGCATCACCCATTGATATTTGTGAGCATGTGACTTATTTGCAACTGAAGGTATGTACAAGGTCTTTGAAAAATATGCGAAGAAGAATAACCAAGAAAGATAGAGCTCCAATAATTGACACCAAGAATGCACCAAGTAAAGATCTTCTATTAAATGGCTCCAAGAATAATCTCCAACAAATCACCACAAAATAAGTGAGAAGAGGGCCTATATTTATAGATGAGGCCCTCACCTCCTCTCCACTCTTTATTCCCTAAAATTAGCCTTAAGAATAAAATATTCTTGACTTGTCATCCAAATAATTGGAGACTAATTTGAAATTACAATTAAAAAATGCTGTTAGAAGGATGAAACCCTCATAGAAGCTTGATGTCAAGCTTAGAAAGGTGTTGATTTTCCCTTTTAGCACCACGTTCCACCTTTAGAGGCTTGGGGAGGGCTGAAAACTTGTTAACAAATAATCCTTTGCCATTCAAGTTGCAACGTCTACCCCAAGCCCTAAATTTGCCCCAAAAGTGGGTGGCTTCTTCAATTTTCTACATAAGTGACCAAAAAGTGGTCATAAAGTGCATCCACAATGATAGATAAGGGTCAAATTAACCCAAGACATGTGCCAAGTCACTTAAGTAACCTCCACCTCATCAATTTAGCCCCAAGACCTCCAACCTTTTGTTGAAGTGCCCCAAAGTAAAGTCGACCTTCATTTTAGTGAGGAATGTGCTTCAAAAGATGCCCAAAGAAGGGGGTGTTGGAGCCTTTGACACATTGCGAGTGTAGTGTGAGTCCATGTGAGTGCAAACAATCGATTTGCGCCTCAGAGAGGAGGACCTAATGCCTCAAAATCCGTTCCATGCTTGTAACATTGCCTCCAAAACCGTGGAACTGGATAATCATGTGAAAAATGGCTTCCGAAGGCCCAAGCGTTGTACATACATAAGAAAGAGAGGGTCCATGTGGATAAGGTGTGCTAAACCACGGGTGTGACAACCCTTCTATAGTGCAATGACCTTTTACAAAGTAAATAATAAGAAGTGAGTAGGTAGAGGCCCTGTAAATCATGTATCTTGGTAGATCCATCTTAGAATGCCCGCATATCTACCCAGGACATAGATGCCCAACATTAGAGGAGAGTTACCAACTTTCAAAGGGTAGTCGGTCGGAGCAAGAAAACCAAGCATCCTGAGAATGGGGACCAAGAGGACATGCCATGAATGTCGACCTGAAGGGATCTTGTAACCTCTAACCTGTAGAAATTCTGAGGTCCTATGAGGCTGCCATCTAAGGTATGTTCTTGACCTTAGTATGGCTCTAAGTTTCAACTGTGTGGCTGTCTTTTCTTGCTGTTTTAGGACAGCAAACAGTCACCAAACTTTCTGCTCAATATTTGATGGTTAAGTGCCCTTTTGAGGTGCACTTGCAAGTGTTTTCTTTACCCGATGTTAGCACATGCAATATACATCAAAACACATAACACTACCTCTAGATCTTTAACTTTAAAATGCTGATCTACACTTCTAAGCATGCATAAAATTGACACATAGATTTTTGGTCAACATGACGCTGGAAAACTCCCCCATGGGGAAAACTAGTTTGGAGCAGATATATATAGAAGGCCTCAAAGCAAAATGTACAACACAGGAAACATATACAAGTGAAATTGGTACAATAGCAACCACTCTAGGATGCCTTGGAGTTCCTTCAAGACCTCCCCACAAGCCTTGTGAAGTAAGGCGCCCCTTGCCTTGGTGAGCCTTTCTTCCTCTTGATTGCTTTGTCTTTATCCTGATCCTTTGCTTTGCCTTTGCCCTTGCTTGCCTTTGAACTCTTGCTTGCCTTTGCCTTGCCTTTTTAGTAGCCTCCTCCTCTCAAGAAAACCTCCCACAAGAAGATGGTGCGCCCCTCTCCTCAAGTGCGCCCCCTCCTCATGCAAAACTCATACGTAGCTCCCTGTCCTTCACCCTTGCACCCTCTACTCTCTAGAGTGCGCCTAAGAAAGTGAAGTGGAACTCTACATGAAGTAGGAATCTCCCATAAGATAGAAGAATTCTCCCTCTCTTAAGAATGTGCCCTCCTCCTAGCAAATGCGCCCCGCCCCTACTCAAGCAATTACTCAACAATGGAATGTATTCTTCCTAGCTATGTGCCCTCCATCTACTATCAATATCTCCTCTCCTCAACAAGATGGAACCATCCACAAGAAGCATCCTCCATTTACTTGATGCGCCTCTTCTCCTCAAGATGCGTGCCTCCACAAGCAAATGTGCTCCCAACTAGATAAATGCGCCCATACTCCATGGCTTGCTCTCCATGGTGAACTAGACCCAATCTATGGCTCCTCCTATGCTCTCAATCTCATGCGCCCTCTCCTCCTCAAGATTTGCGCCCAAGATCTCTCGTCCTCTTCTTCTCTT
>SNQJ01S0049629.1:3341-25324 GCA_010110895.2 Picea sitchensis
AAACAATATGCACCATGTAGCAAAGTAATAAATAAATGAATGGATTTGAAACATTTTAAATCTAAGGGTGAATATACCAACTTATATAACATTTATTACTTTGTTATATAATACATATAGATCAATTATAGTCTTAGTGGACGCTAACCATGATCATCATTGTTTGTCATAATTAGCAATGTGCATCCAAAGATAAAGTATTTCAGCCATAAATATATTTACTATTGATAATTATAGACTTTAACCATAATCATCATTATTTGTCATAATTATCAATATGCATCCAACCATAAAAATAATTCAGGAGTATATATTGCTTATTGGTCATTATAGAAAATCGAAGTTAGAATTGAGGACCCAAATAAAACAAAGTCATACTAATGTATACATTTGCTTATTGATCATTATAGAAAGTTGAAGTTAGAATTGAAGACCCAAATAAAACAAAGTAAAAGTCATACTAATGTATATATTTATTATGAATTTATATGTGTTTTTGTCTAAGAGATCACAAATTCAAATTTAGACAGGGTAAGGTATGTATACCTCCATAAACTTTACCAATCAAATCGAACTTAAAAATAAATTATTATTATTATGCTGTAATGTATACAATATTGTGCTAATATTGTTTACTAATAATAATAAAAAGCACCAATACTAAATACACCAGCAATCCAAAAATACCGTCGCAAAGATACTTAACTAACTTGGGATCAGGGACCACAAAAAACAAATTTCCCGGTCGTTGCAGGGACGCGGGAAGTAGGGACCCAAAAACAAAATTAGAGAAAAAACCCAATTGTTGTCGTTAGTCCCGCTCTTTATATAGTATTGTTCTTCATATACACAGGCATGGAGTGAGTTGATTTTGTTCCAAATTAACATCAGAAAGGCCAGAAGATTGAAGGGGAGAGTACAGAGGAGTCGGGAAGAGAATCCTGTAAAAATGGCGTGCGGAGCGTGGAATTTTCTGAAGAGAAAGTGTGATGAAGGTTGTGTATTCGCGCCTTATTTCTGCTCCGAGAATATGGGCACGGCGCAATTTCGTGCGATACATATGGTCTTTGGAGCGAGCAACTTCTCAAAGCTGTTGCAGAATGTGCCCGAGGATAAACGACGTGATGCCGTGACCACCATATCGTATGAGGCAGAGGCTTGGATCAAGAACCCTATTCAAGGCTGCTTGTCCAATGTTTTTTCTCTTCAGAACGAGGTTTATCAACTGCCATTCTCCATGTTTCCTTTTTTTGGAGGGGTTATAACAAGTATTGATTTCAATATTGATGTTTGAAAATATTACATCAGATGTTTGAAATCATTTGTTCCATGGCAGATTGCTAAATTGAATCAGGAATTGGCTGCTGGCTATGCTAATCTCGCGACGTGTGGCACCTCAGACGAGGCTTCACTGAGTGTTGAGTATGTCGACAGCAAGCAATCTCAAATGTTGTCTGTAATATCCAATAGCAACCCTAATGTTCAACAGTCTTTTCCTTGGCCGGTAGACATGCAATCGATCCTATACGGGAACGCTGCACTGAATACTTATCGTGCAGAGGCCGAGAAGACGGAGCAGAGTTCGAGCAGCAGTTTCCCCGTGTGTGCACAGTGGGACATCAGTTCCCTTGCTAGAGGTACATCTCAACAGCAAGTGCCAATGGAAATGAATGCCCTCCACTTCGGCCATGGTGCTGGAAAATGGTCTCACCAGAAACATCCCAACATCAACAGCCATGTATTAGATCCTCGACCAAGCTTTGGTTAGATCGTCAACCTGTGTATCCATATCAAACTGATATGATGTGCAGGTCTTAAGCGCTATTACCGCCCAGTTTTTCTTGTTAGGGCGTACACTGTTGGAAAAGTTAGCTGCCATTAGAATCTGAATCCTTGCAGGATCCTACAGATTTTAGCAATGTATTATAATTTACACCAATATCTAGTTTCAATTTAATTGAAAGACATTTAATCACAATGTGATTGGATGCAACATGTTCAGTACTGGATATTCTAGATTTGCAGATTAGGTTACTAAGAATGAAAACGTTTGTATCAGCCTTTTTACGTTGAATGTTTAGTTTTCTATTAACGTGACTGTATACTTTTTTACCAAAATAACAATAAAACTATGCTATCTACTAGCATGGTCCTTCTCTTTAGTTGTTTTGTTTTTGTTTTAACAAATGCA
Source organism: Picea sitchensis (assembly GCA_010110895.2). NCBI lineage: Eukaryota > Viridiplantae > Streptophyta > Pinopsida > Pinales > Pinaceae > Picea > Picea sitchensis. The sequence goes on from SNQJ01S0049629.1 coordinate 5,533, forward strand.
TAGGTGTGCAGAATGAGGCAAGTTTGGTTTGGATTTCGGTGGGAGAAAACATGTACTATTTATGCGATTTGCCTCACTATAACATTCATAATCTCTCTGTGCCACTGAATCTTCCAAGCATTTACAAATTTAAAAAAATAAATATTTAGGTATGTGCAGAGATTTTGAAAAGCAAGCTGGACAACAATTAAATCACTACTTTCCAAGGCAAGCCAAGGTATTTTCTGCTTCTGTTTGTTGTTAATTTTCATTGTTAATTTTCATTTTAAGAGAAGTTGTTAATTTTCATAACAATTATTATGAAAATTATAAAAATGGTTATGAAAATTATAAAAATTGTTATTATAAAAAAACCTATAACAATTGTTATATAACTAGCACAGTCACAAGTCACTTGTGGCTGGTGAACGTCGAAATAATCGAGGTCTGGGCATTAAATAACCGCAGAACCCTATGCATTAAATAACCGACGCGGTAAGAGTTCCACCCAGGAAAATCTCACCCAGTAAATAATAATTGGAGTAAAAATCGTGGTTGGTAAACTTGGGCTCTTTAGAAAATGAAACGTTAATCATTCAGAGGTGGCAATCAACTAGCCATCATAGTAAATATTAAATATGATTAAGTAAAAATAAAAAAATAAACATGTAAATGGATGTCTTTATAATAGTGAGGAAGTTAGTGACATTGATTAGGGTTTGCCGGAGCGGCGATTAGGGTTTGAACAGGAAATGCAGAGTACCAGAGCTTGACAAACACGCTACGCCGAAGTTGGAAGAAGGTGAAAGGCAGTCACAATCGACTGGCCTCCATATGGCGGCTGCATCGGGAGGAGGGACAGCGATCTGTCGGCCCTGGCTTTCCTGCTAACATGGGAGAACCCCACTCTACGTAATGATGGCGGAGATATCCATGACTTCAATCCAACCCGGCGGCAGCTCCGGTCTTTAGGGCAGCATAGCTATAAATGGCTGTGTTTTGAGCGGTCAAAAACCGATTTGTCATCCAGGAGAATATGGCAGAGTATCGAAGATACATGAAAAACCACACTTCATCCCAGCCAAAGTTTGTCGAGATAAATACGAAAAGATTATTGGAAATAGATTCAAGCTAAATGTATTAAAGGTCACATTGATCTGAAATTAGGAGTTAAGGGTTTTTTCACTGTTATTTTTTCAAACTTACAAGATAAAGAACGAATTTTGGAGGGAGGGCCATATTTTTATAACAATGCAGGGCTTTTCCTCCGAAAATGGGAGGAATGTTATAACCCAGAACAGGAGCAATTCCTAGCTGCCCCTGTCTCGGTTCGACTCTTTGGGCTTCCCATGGATTTTTGGGACCCAGAAATTTTAGAAGGAATAGGAAGCTTTGAGCTCTTTTATTAAGTACGAGAGCCCGCAATACCGGCGGATATACCGAATGCGTGTATATATGAATCCTACGAGACATACGGTGCGATTGAATTGGGGAACCATGAATTCTGATTTGGCAACAACCTTTGGATTATGAACATATCCCTTTTCGCTGCAGGCGCTGGCATGAATATGGTCATTTGTACAAATCATGCCCTTTAAATGTCCCTCTGCAACAACCTTCCAATGCTAATAAATCTAAGAAAGTACCACGCAAATACGATGAAGGGTTTGTACTGATCTACAATAAAAAACGCCAAACGCGTCCAATAAACCCTCGCCCAGGACAAACATTCAAACAAAATCCCTCCGGCTCGGTATCAACGGAGAACAAATATGAGATACTACAGGACGAAGACGATTGGGAAGCTCAAGAAACGGAAAGGAATGAACAGCAGGCTTACCATATGGCGAACCTACAGCAAAATCACTCCTCGAAGCGAAAAGCAAGATTGGATATGGAAGCAGCTGAAGCGAATGTGGTACATGAACTAACCCCAATGGATGTAGAACAAACCAAAGAAGACTTAAGCGCAGAAGAGAAGCTAATGAGGCGACTTTTGTTTGAATGGAGAAACCTTGATGACCGAATCATACCAGTGGAAGAGAAACATTTATATAAGGAAACCTTTTAACACTATCTTTCAGAACAGGCTAAGACGGAACCCCAAGCACAACCTCCAGAAAAAAATTGCCTCCCCCTCCTAAGAAAGCAAAAAAAGAGAGGAAGACCAACATTGCAAGAATCCATACAGATAGTTGGAGAAATGCTGATCAACACGAGCAAGATAATACCGTTAACAACGGTATTCCAACAACTACCAAAAACTTTATAATGAAAGTAATCTCCTGGAACATAAGAGGGCATACTTGGTAAAGGCAAACAGCGGCATCTAAAATCACCAAGCATAGCCCAGAAACCTCAGGTTATGTTATTGCAAGAAACTAAAGTCTCGGGATAGAAGTTGCAGACAATAATACACTCCTTGAAATTACAGTATGAAGTATTGGCACATGATTCGGTCAGTACCTCCGGGGGTATTGCGGTGCAATGGAATGGAGCAGAGGTCAGTCCCGAAGGATGGATAGGGTGTCCCAAAATTTTATCAGCTATCTTCCGGCAGATAGGATCTGAGAACCGCATTCTAATTTCAGCGATGTATGGACCTCCTATTCCAGGAGAGAGATAAGATTTTCTTAAAAGCATTATTGAGAGCTGTCAAAGAGAGAAATAATGTGGCTACTAGGGGATTTCAATATGATATTATTGAACCTCGCGGAAAAAGGAGGAGGAATAGAAGGAAGACGATGGACCTCTTCCGAAGTTATCACGATTTTATCTAGATTGACATTCAACGATGGCAGACGTTACACATGGAATAATCGGGGTGAAAGGACATCAGTTGCTTCGGACTAGGCGGAGTTCTTGTCGGAAGATCTTGTCAATGGATATTTGCTATCACATTCCACAATTCTCCTACTGTGGCTGAGGATCAGCCACGATTTATAAAGTGAATATATAAGAGCTAATGACGCCCAAACAGCCCATTCGTTTGAATTATTTTGGTTAAGAGATCCTACCTTTCTGGAAAAAGTTAAAATTGGTGGAGTTCAACTACAGTAACCGGACATTATAAAATGCATTCCTTTTCCATTAAGACTAAAACAGCGAAGCCGAGGAAATAAGCATTTCAGAATCTACCGAGGAGAGATTTGGGAACATACTGACAACACCAAATTAAGCATCAAAATGAAAGAAATACAACAATCAATTATAATGCATGGAAGAACAGAGGAATTGGCTATAGAAGAGGGTCGGATAGTCAGTGAGCTTGAAGAACGGAGGAAACAAGAAGAGTTGCTATGGAAACAGAAATCCCGGACGAATTGGCTGAAAGAAGGGGATCGTAACACTAAATTTTCCATAAAGCCATCTTTTGGCAAACCAACACAACGGGAATGCTTTTCACTGAAAGCAACCAATGGGGTACGCCTATTTAAACATGAAGAAATGGAGCAGGGATTAACGACTCACTTCAAAGACATCTTAACAGAGCCGATCCCAAACAGGCTTACAGCCATACAAAAAAATAACTCAGCATATACCCAGCTAATTACAAGAGAACATAACTTGGCATTGCTACGAGAAGTCACTCTTCAACCTCCTGAAGAGTGAAGAGGTGGTCCTGAATCTCCCCAAGAATAAAGCCCACTGGACCCGGCCGGCTTTGAAGTGAATTTTTCAGCGATATAGCCATTCATGGGGCTGATAATCAAGTTGAAGAATCCGCGAAGGCATAAAGAAGATTTTCGACCTTGAATGCAACTTTATTTTCCGTGCACCTAAGAGTAAGGAATGACGACACTCCGATTAGACTTGGACCGATGTGCAATGTAATTTATAAAATTCTCTCCACTATCATGGTCAATCGCTTAAAACCTCTGCTGCCTACATTAATTTTGCCAGAACAGACATGATTTGTAAAAGGTAGACAAATGCCCGATGGAATAGTGGTTGCTTTCGAGAATAATCGCACAAATCACGAAAGAAAGCGACAGGACTTTTAATCAAGCTGGTTGTCTGAAGTATGATAAAATAGGTTAAGCGTTATCATAGAAGTGTCGCAGCATTTAGGTTGATGAGAGATGGCTCGATGGGTCAAGTCCTTCCTCTCTCCACCACACTTCTCACTCCTACTGAATGACAGCCCCACAGCTCCCTTCAACATCACAAGAGGTCTACGGCAAGGAGATCCCCCTATCTCCATTCTTGTTTATAATAACAGCAGAAGGTTTGGGAAGAATTATCAAAACTCATTTAGCTGAAAGAAAGCTACAGGGGTTAAAACTGTGGGGACCTCAGCTGCCTCTCATGCATCAATAGTTCGTTGATGATATCCTTCTGACCGGCGAACTACGAGATACAAAGCGATCATCAATATTACGCGGACATCTTTAAAGGCTGGCGGCCCGATGCGAAATCATCAAATAAATCAAATATACATTTCTTGTTAATTGCCAATGCTACATTCAAAATTTTAACAAGAATACTGCAATTCCACAAGGCGACTTTGCCCGATTAAATATTCATGCGGCTAAACTCGGTCCCATTAGATGATTGGCAAGAATCTTTTAACCAAAGTAAGAAGCGAATCGGTGGCTTTTGGAGGCCTTGAGCGCACCGGCCGCTTAATTTTATTGAAATGGGTCGTTCAAGCGTTACCAATCTACCAATTTTGGCGAATGTGTCAGAAACTGCATCACCGGCTTTGGTATCGGTTGCTGATTCCTTTGAGGCATGCAAGATACTTGAGGAAATGGGCATTATTATCGTGGGACAAATTAACCAAACTAAAAACAGCAGGCGGGATCAGACTGCGAGACCACCATCTTGAACACTGTACTTGGTGCTAAGCTATGGTGGCGCTGGATAATGGGAGGGCTGGACCTATGGAAACAAATTTGGCAAACAAAATATGGCGTACCACCGATCTGGCGAATTGAAAATGCGGCCAGAGAGTGCAAAAACTCTTCAACTGGAGCAGCTTCTGACAAATAGAATTTGTCGGAAACGCCACGACTTTTGGGAGATGGGAGACGTGAAGCGACCCGCTTTTGCAGGAGGAATCCTTTGAGAGAGAAAAGTTATTCTGCGGGTTCAGATTTGGGAGAAATCTTCTTGTTTACAAACACACACCAGCGAATCGTTTAGTACAACACTACTGGTGTACACACAATAATGATATCTAGAGGCAGTGGAAAGATAAAAATGGATGGAAGGCAGCCCCACCAACACAACAATGGGACAACTTCACCAAAGAACCGAAAACAAGGAAACTCAGACGAGATACAGGATCCGATATATTGCGATGGGGATATACAACAAAAGGACATTTCACAATTAAAGAAGGGTACTACATCCTTTCACAACAAATTAACCAAACCGCCCAGCCACTGTGGAAAAAGATATGGGCACTAAAACATTGGCCTAAAATAGAATACCTTCTATGGATTTTAAGCCATAAGCGGATCCTGACATGGGAGAATCTTCAGAAAGGGGGTATGATAGGACCATCCTGGCCAGTATTCTTTATGCCATCTTGAAAATGGGCTCCTGAACATCTTCTTATACAATACTTATGCAATGATACAAGTGATATGGAGAAATTTAGACTCTGTTTTGAAACCAACCGGACTAAAATAATGCTAATTGTTGAAACAATTATCAAGCTGGAGGAAAGGACGATATCGATGCCCAATAATTAATCGAGCATGGTCTCTATCATTAGGCTTCCTCTTGTGGAATATATGGAAAGAAATGGTATCTTCGAGATATAGTCAAACCTTACATATAAGCACTATTGAAAATATTAGTGAAACCATCTTGTTGAAAGATGGTGGGATGAGAATTTGGAAAGCGATGGAATTGTAGAAGCACATATTTTACAACAACTCAACCCTCGACCTCAAATGCACTATATAAGGATTATGGAAATACTCGGCCGAGCAGCACTATTGAAGAACATTGGTCACTTCCACAACAAGGTTTCATTAAACTCAATTATGATGGAGCTTGAAGGTAACTTAGAGGTCAAAGGCTGGGCGGGAGAGCTTTAGCAGACTCCCAAGGAACAGTTTGCAGATTTTATGCACTAGATTTGGGCCATGCCACAAACAATGAAGCCGAGCTTATGGCGGTAAAGCAGGGCCTCATTATAGCTATCAGAGAACACTATCATAGGCTTATAGTGGAAGGGGATTCAGCCATGGTAACTGGATTTCTTCAGAAGTTGAAACAAGGTACCCTTTGGGAGAAAATCACCAAAAGTTGGAGGATAGCAGCTCTTATGGAAGAGGTAAGTAAATTACTGAAGAAGGTTCACTATATACTCACTAGCGACATCAAACGAAAAGGCAATGCTGCTACAGATTTCTTGGCCAATTGGGGATGTCAGAATACTGAGCGTTCTATTGATGCTTGCCCACGACAAACAATCTGGGAAGTGGAGTTACAAACACTGCAACTGATCGTCCAAAATGATCTTCAAACCCAATCATGAGCCACTGTCAAGTTATATCAAAAGAAGTAACACTCAATTGCGCAATATATCAACAACTTGAACATGGGTGGCCAGGGACTAGTAAATGCATTATATAGGATAAAAAGATATTTTCAATTTTGGCAAGCTTTCAAAGCACTTAGGCGACTATGAGACTTTGGTTTCCTACGAGCGGTTGAGAATGAAATAAAATATCTAAATGTAGCTTTGTTCTACATAAATGAATAAGAAAATGTAAGGGTACCACTAATTTACAAAAAAAAAATAGTGAGGAAGTTAGTAGTTGAATCACAACTTCATTGATTTATTGGAATGACTAAGAATATTCCAACAAATTTAATCATGTCCACTTCTAAACTGATTAAGTACTAAAAAATTAGAATAATTATGTAAAAGAAACATCAAATTAATGAATTTTAAGTTCCAACAACTTAAAAAATCATGAGCATGCATGTTTTTCTTATGCCACCAAAATCATATATAATTAATAAATATAATAATTATAAAGGTTAATATATTACTATTGTTATTCATTTTTTAACACTTCCATAATAGCTCAATAAATTTGATAGTGTAACTTTACCCATAACCATATGAATAACGAGCATACAATTATTTCCTCCTATTCTAAAATAGGATGGTGACTCGGTTAATCATTATTTTTAGTTTTATACAATATTCATTTAAATTTGGTTGCATTGTTTTGTTAATATTCATAATGACTTAGCCTATTTTGTGTAAATTTTGTAATTATTAATTTTTTATAAGTTCATGTCTTTATTATGATGATAATCATGGTGATAATTGAATTTACAAAGAGTTGGGACCAAAACTTTATGTATATAGTTATTGTGTCCAAGAATTTACAATCAAAACCTGATAATTATGACCATGAATTTACAATCAAAATAGTTGCAATGTAATTAATGTTTTAAAAAGTGCTCATGAAAAATTTGAGTAATCCACTTCACATGGTATGCACTTATATGTCATTTTCATTGGAGTGATTAAGCTTTGAATTTGTATTCACTATTAGTTTATCCAACTCCACCTGCCTCATGGAACCAGGGTGGTACCCATTTTTAAAGAGATTACAATCCATGGGAGAGGAAAAGGAAATGATGGATTGTTGAGGATTACAATCCATGGGAGAGGAAAAAGGAAATGATGGATTGTTAAAGAGATTGCAACCTATGAGAGAGGAAAAAAGAAATGATTGCAACCCATGAGAGAGGAAAAAATAAATGATTGAACTTGGAAAAAGGAAATGATGGATTTTTAAAGAGATGCAACTCATGGGAGAGGAAAAATGAAATGATGAAAAAAATTTCATAGATGGTTCTCATTGTATGTAAAGCCATCTATGTGAGTTATAGAGAGTTATAGAGTCACGCTGGGGTATATAGAGAGGAGGAAAGATAAGAGAGGAAGAGATGGAAAAAAGAGGTTGGGGGAGAGAAAAGATACCAGAGTAAGAAAAGAGACTAGATTGTGTAGTGGAATGTTACAAGATGGTTCAAAAACAAATACATTGAAACATTTCACTTCACATCCAATATATGGTATCACATATATTTATTCGAGTGACATGAATTTAATGACCTCAATGAATAGATGACGTAGTTATGTAAGATTAAAACTCCAAACTTAGGTTATCTAAGTTTGGAAAAAAAATGCATTGTGTGGGTGTTAGGTGATTAAAAATCAAAACTTAGGTATAAGGTAAGATTAAAAAATAGAATTTAGATAGAGTTTGGCCAGAAAACTTCTAATTGGATGTGTGATGAATGTAATTTAAATATTATAAAAAAATAATGATTTTGTTAAAGCATATGTACAACATTGGATAACATTATATTTATTACCTTCTAGTTGAATGCACATTGATAATTATCGAAAACATTTATTACTTTATAGTTGGATGCACATTGATAATTATTGAAAACCATATGCACCATGTAGCAAAGTAATAAATAAATGCTAGTATTTGAAACATTATGGATTTTAAATCTAACCGTGAATATCTCAACTTATATAGCATTTATTACTTTGCTACATAGTACATATAGACCAATTCTCGTCTTAGTGGAGGTTAACAGTCATCATTATTTTCCATAATTAAATAATTCAGCCATATATATATAACAAAGATTGTGTATTCTATTACAAATTTGGTTACAAGATCGTTCAAAAAAAAAATACGTGGCCACATTCCACTTCACATCCAATATATGGTATTACATATATTTATTTTAGTGGCATGAATTGAATAGATGCCGTAGTTATTTAAGATTAAAACTCCAAACTTAGGTTATTAAGTTTAAATAGCGAGAAAAATATTTCTAGTCAAAAACAAACTAATGGATGGTCAAAGATGAAAATAATGCTATAGTCCCTTAGGCATGGATATCCGAGCCGTGTATAACATTTATTACTTTATAGTTGGATGCACATTGATAATTATTGAAAACAATATGCACCATGTAGCAAAGTAATAAATAAATGAATGGATTTGAAACATTTTAAATCTAAGGGTGAATATCCCAACTTATAAAACATTTATTACTTTGTTATTACGCCGAAAGGCCTATTGACAATGGGCACAATTAATGATCTTTTAACCTTATTTAACCTTAAACCCTAATATGATGGCTATGCATTGAAGATGCTGGCATATTCTTAGTCGTCCTCCAAAATCAATGGATCAGATTTATTCTTCATAACTTTCTTGCATTTATCAAGGCATCCGTTAACATGTTTACTTTTTAACATTTACCTAATCACATTAAAAAATTATTGTACCGATATGTAATTTCCACGTTCCATTTATCAACTTAATGCAAGCAAACGTTTCATATTACCACATACGAATTACCACAAACATTTTATATTGCAATCATGCATTCTCAGTATATTGCAGGCACGCGTTCTCAACCGCTACCTTTCGGCTTTCTCAGCCGCGAGTTAGCGGTTGTGCTAGTATAATACATATAGATCAATTATGGTCTTAGTGGACATTAACCATGATCATCATTGTTTTCCATAATTAGCAATGTGCATCCAAAGATAAAGTAATTCATCCATAAATATATTTATTATTGATAATTATAGACCTTAACCATAATCATCATTATTTGTCATAATTATCATTATGCAATCAACCATAAAAATAATTCAGGAGTATATATTACTTATTGATCATTATAGAAAATAGAAGTTAGAATTGAGGACCCAAATAAAACAAAGTAAAAGTCATACTAATGTATACATTTGCTTATTGATTGTTATAAAAAGATGAAGTTAGAATTGAGGACCCAAATAAAACAAAGTAAAATTCATACTAATGTATACATTTATTATAAATTTATACAACTTTAGTGAGCCTAATGGTTAAGAACATCTGTTTATTTTTAAAAGGTCACAAATTCAAATCCAAAAAAGATAAGGTATGTATACCTCCATAAACTTTACCAATCAAATCAAGCTTAAAAATAGATTATTATTATTAATTATTATTATGTTGTAATATATACAATAATATTGTACTAATATTGTTTAGTAATAATAATAATAAAAAACACCAATACACTAAATACACCAGCCATCCACAAATACCGTCCCAAAGATACTTAACTAACTTGGGATCAGGGACCACAAATACCGTCCCAAATATACTTAACTAACTTGGGATCAGGGACCACAAAAAACAAATTTCTCGGTCGTTGCAGGGACGCGGGAAGTAGGGACCCAAAAAACAAAATTCGAGAAAAAACCTGATTGTTGCCGTTAGGCCCGCACTTTATATAGTACTGTTCTTCATATACACAGCCATCGAGTGAGTCGATTCTGTTCCAAATTAAAATCAGAAAGGCCAGAAGATTGAAGGGGAGAGTACAGAGGAGTCGGGAGGAGAAGCCTGTAAAAATGGCGTGCGGAGCGTGAAATTTTCTGAAGAGAAAGTGTGATGAAGGTTGTGTATTCGCGCCTTATTTCTGCTCCGAGAATATGGGCGCGGCGCAATTTTGTGCGATACATAAGGTCTTTGGAGCGAGCAACTTCTCAAAGCTGCTGCAGAATGTGCCCGAGGATAAACGACGTGATGCCGTGACCACTATATTGTATGAGGCAGAGGCTTGGATCAAGAACCCTATTCAAGGCTTCTTGTCCAATGTTTTTGCTCTTCAGAAAGAGGTTTATCAACTGTTATTCTCCGTATTTATTTTTTTTTGGGGGGGGGAGTGGGGTTATAACAAGTATTGATTTAAGATGTTTGAAAATATTATATCAGATGTTTGAAATCATTTTTGTTTGAAATCATTTGTTCCATGGCAGATTGATAACTTGAATCAGGAACTGGCCGCTGGCTATGCTGAGCTCGCGGCTTGTGGCACCTCAGACGAGGCTTCACTGAGTGCTGAGTATGTCAACAGCAAGCAATCTCAAATGCCTTCTGTAATATCCAATAGCAACCCTAATGTTCAACAACCCTAATGTTCAACAGTCTTTTCCTTGGCCGGTAGACATCCAATCGATCCTATCTGGGAACACTGCACCAAATACTTACCGTGCAGAGGCCGAGAAGGCGGAGCAGGGTTCGTGCAACAGTTTCCCCCTGTGTGCGCAGTGGGACATCAGTTCCCTGGCTGGAGGTACAACTCAACAGCAAGTGCGAATGGAAATGAATGCCCTCCACTTCGGCCATGGCGCTGGAAAATGGTCTCACCAGAAACATCCCTACATCAACAGCCATGTATTAGATCCTCGACCAAGCTTTGGTTAGATCGTCAACCTGAGTATCCATATCAAGCTGATATGATGTGCAGGTCTTAAGCGCTATTACCGCCCAGTTTTGCTTGATAGGGCGTACACTGTTGGAAAAGTTAGCTGCCATTAGAATCTGAATCCTTGCAGGATCCTGTAGATTTTAGCAATGTGTTATAATTTACACCAATATCTAGTTTCAAGTTAATTGAAAGACATTTAATCACAATGTGATTGGATGCAATATGTTCAGTACTGGATCTTCTAGATTTGCAGATTAGGTTACTAAGAATGAAAACGTTTGTATCAGATTTGTTTACGTTGAATGTTTAGTTTTCTATTAACGTGACTGTATACATTTTTACCAAAATAACAATAAAACGATGCTATCTACTGGCATGGTCCTTCTCTTTAGTTGTTTTGTTTTTGTTTTAACAAATGCATAGGTGTGCAGAATGAGGCAAGTTTGGTTTGTATTTCGGTGGGAGAAAACATGTACTGTCATGCGATTTGTCCCATTATAACATTCATAATCTTTTTTACAATTTTAAAAAGCATAAATATGGTATGTTAAATAGATTTTTTTGGTTTGTAATTATCAATTTTTAATATGGTTGGATTTTTTGTCCCAACAAGTTTTGAATGAGTGACTTAACATCACTAAATGCTAATGCACCAACTATCCTACACCTCCAGGACAATATGTGTAAAGATTTTGAAAAACAAGTTAGAAAACAGTGAAATCATTACTTTTCCAAAAAAGCCAAAAATTTTATTTTTATAAAATTGTTAATTTCTGTTTATGTTTATAAAGTTGTTCATTTTCATTTTAAGGAAGTCTACTAAAAGAAAGAGAAATAAATAAGAAATAAATACATATTATTTTGTGTTATCATCAATTTCCTTCTATATTTAAATATAAAAATATATATAAATTCCATTTTGGGAATAGAACACATAGCACCCATCATTATCTTTGCAATTTAACAAAAGATTTAACATTAAAATAAATACCAACTCATGGCACTTATCGTCGTTTTTAATGTATCTGGCATTAAAAAAAATACCAACTCATGGAAAAAGATTTAACATTAAAATAAATACCAACTCATGGCAAAAGATTTAACATTAAAATAAATACACAACTCATGGCACATTAAAATAAGCAAGCCTAGTTAATGTATCCGATGATAAGTTTATGGTTGGTTTTGATTATACCCATCTAGTTAGATAATCAATGGAAATAATGATATAGATACTAGCTCCTTAGTATTGAGCAAGAGGATTGATGGAACTATGAAATCAACAACCCATTTGATCTCAAATGGTTGAAGGGCCATTATAGGTGTCGTGGTAGTTGACCCTAAAAAGTTTAGCATATGTAATTTGATCATCTATGGATCCTCTTTATTCCCTTGACATTATTCTGGATAAATTACTTGGAATGACATTGTACTTCCTCGGTTTGATAACTACCTCATAACTAAATTCCTAGAACAAGAGGAGATAATGCAAAATGTGTCCTTCTAGAACAAATTTGTGTATCCATATCAAACTGATATGATGTGCAGGTCGTAAGCGCTATTACCGCCCAGTTTTGCTTGTTAGGGCGTACACTGTTGGAAAAGTTGGCTGCCATTAGCATTAGAATCTGAATCCTTGCAGGATCCTGCAGATTTTAACAATGTATTATAATTTACACCAATATCTAGTTTCAAGTTAATTGAAAGACATTTAATCACAATGTGATTGGATGCAATATGTTCAGTACTGGATCTTCTAGATTTGCAGATTAGGTTACTAAGAATGAAAACGTTTGTATCAGATTTTGTTACGTTGAATGTTTAATTTTCTATTAACGTGACTGTATGCATTTTTACCAAAATAACAATAAAACGATGCTATCTACTGGCATGGTCCTTCTCTTTAGTTGTTTTGTTTTTGTTTTAACAAATGCATAGGTGTGCAGAATGAGGCAAGTTTGGTCTGGATTTCGGTGGGAGAAAACATGTACTGTTTATGCGATTTGCCTCACTATTGCATTCATAATCTCTCTGTGCCATTGACTCTTCCAAGCATTTACAAATTTAAAAAAATAAATATTTAGGTATGTGCAGAGATTTTGAAAAGCAGGTTGGACAACAGTTAAATCACTACTTTCCAATGAAAGCCAAGGCATTTTCTGTTTATGAAGTTGTTAATTTCTATTTATGTTTATAAAGTTGTTAATTTTCATTTTTGAGAAAATCAATGAAGAAGGTTACTAAAAGAAATAAAAATAAGAAATAAATACTTTTATTTTGTGTTATCATCAATTTCTTTTTATATTTAAAAATTATATATATATATATATATATATATATATTCCATAATTTGGGAATAGAACACATAACACCCATCATTATCTTTGCAATTTAACAAAAGATTTAACATTAAAATAAATACTTCGTCGTCTTTGCAATTTAACAGAAACATTTAACATTATCATAAATACCGATACATTGAGATGATTAGAATCCAAAGCCTCTACCAAAATTTATGTAGACTTGCATTGAAGCCATGTTTATGAAAAGATTTTTATGTAGACTTGCATTGAAGCCATGCTTATGCAAAGGTAATGAGTTTAAAGAACAATGCTGATGGATGTGAAGAGCAATGAACTAATGTTCGCTCTCTATAAACAAAGCTATGAGTTTAAAGAATATTGAAGCCATTTTTATGCAAAGCTGATGAATTTTAAGAACAATACTTATGGATGTGAGGAGCAATGAACTAATGTTTTCTCTTCATAAACAAAGCTAGAATAGAGGGTACAATCTATAGATTGTACATTTAAAAATTAAAAATTCATAAATTTCACACTTGAAATATAGAATTCATGGCACCTAGAATTTTGAATCAATTTATTTGAAATTTAAAAATTACAAAACAATAACACAAATCCCAATTCACTCTCATAATTAGAATCCAGAGCTTCTATCAAACACTCTATAGGATTAAAGATCCATTCAATAAGAATCAAATCTTAACATTGATGTCATGCTTATGAAACTACTATGAGCTTAAAGAATAATGCTTATGGATGCAAACAAGAAACTAATGTGCACTCTCTAGAAATATAGAGAACAAACAATTGAAAGAATTATGTGGAGGAATGGAGAAATTCTAATTGCTTATAATGAATTAGGAAGTTCATTGAATATTTAGATTTGGTAGTATTAACATTTAAATTTGTGTTATATTTTTTTTTGGCTCAAGAAAAAATACTTATTTTTTTCACATGAAGAAAATGATTACTAAATATATTGGGCAGGAGTTTAAATAAAATGGTACATTTAATACTCAATACACTTTTGTGAGGTTTTTAATGCTCATTGTATGTAGAATTAGTTTGTTATTTTTTAATGAACAATTTAGAAGAGGTATTCTATGTAGACTTAGTTGTTTTTCTATTTTGATGAAATTTTCAATTTTGGATTGATATAATTAAAAAAATTTAAGTATTTATATGGATTTAGCACTCTCCACTATACCTAGTGCAAAAGAATTGTGTAATACTAATTAGATATTTACAATTTCATTAATTCAAAATGATTTTTACTGGATAAAAAATTTTAAATGTCAATTTCCTTTCTAGTTATTTTGAGAACTTAAAAATAACAATTTATAAAAAAATTATTTTTAAAACAAATAAAAAATATCTTAACTTGTTGATAAAAATCTATTTTTAAAAAGAAAAGGATAATCAACACAGAACAAGTTTATAAACCTAGTCACCCCTTAAAATAAAAGGATAGTCATATATGGGGAGGCTTTAGGAGTAGTGGCTACAGGAGGCAGGCCTACTAAGGGATATGTTACAGTAAAGAGGAATCATGTAAGGTACCAGATCTATTATATTAGAATAAAAGAGATATAATGCAGAGAATAACACTGAGATAGCAACAATAGATGGAAATATTGCAGAGATAACATAAAAACAAATTATATCGAACCACAACGCCAAAATTATAACTTTATTGATAGGAAACAATGTTCACTTGCCTCTTCGAGGGGGAAGCCTCTAGCAGAGAAGAGATGTATTACAATAATTCTTAAGACAAATACTTCTCATGCCTCTTTCTCTTATTTATACTAATTCTATCTTCTAAAGAACCTTCTAGCGGAAGATTTTTCTAGAAGCGGAAGCTTCTATTAGGTATTCTTACATTGACTTGTTCTCATTTTTTAAATAGGATTTATGATCTAGGTGGATATCGGTGGCCACCCACCTTTTCCGACTGGCTCAAAACAGTTTTCTGGCAATTTTGGCAATTTACTATTTTTAGCAAATTTTAACTTCCGGGGCCATTTTGAGGGCCTAAATGAAGGTTTTTCGATATCGAGATTCTCAATAGTAACCAAAGACATGATTGAGCCCCCAAAATGAATCTCCTCAACGATACCTTTCCAACGAGCTATCATACGCCTAAAGAAGACATTGTATGCAAAAGTTACGACCCAGGGAAGTTGATGTACTAACTTACCCAAACGGGGCCCACATGACTTTTGGCGCTTCATCTCCTAGGGTTAGGTTTTTGGATTTCTAGGGTTTTTTTCATTCATGTTTATTGTAAAAAGTCCTTCAGAGCCTCATTGTAAGCATGTTCTTGCGAATGCGAGTAGTTGTCACATCTCTTCTCAGAGATAAGCTACCACCATTCTAGCGAGTCTTTCACTCTATATATTTACAGTCTCTGTACATTTCTTCCATTAATAGAAATCGTATATTACTGTATCTGTGTGTTTATGGTTGCATCTCTAATATATTTATGTTATATTATTGGATATACGCGGTATCTCTGTGCATTTCTTTATTATAACTCCGCTCTCATTTTGTGTCGAAAATAATCTGGATCAATGGTATCAGAGCAGGCTGCTCTTGATTGTTTTTTAGTGCATGTCCCCGATGAGGTTCGAGTATAGCAAGTTGGGTCTTGAGCTTGTCTCTCTTGAATACAATCTCTCTCGCACACCCAAGAAACGCTCAATGGCGGAAGAAAAGAAAAAGGACGGAGCAGACAATCCTATCAATATGTTGCCTGAGCAAGCTCTCCCGTGACAGAGGGACGAAATGATGGAGAATTTTGTCAACATCCTTAAACGCCTGCCGATAGAATCAGGAGCATCTTCATCAAGCGGCCACTTTGGAGGGACCTCGCCTTTAAAGGTACAAGTTAATTTTGATATTCCTATATTTTAAGGATAGATAGATGAAGAAGCCCTAGAAAAATGGTTAACTCTACTAGAAGTTTATTTCTCTGTTCACAATTTTTCTGACAAAGAAAAGATCACCTTCTCACTCCTTAAAGCTCTCCCTCATGTCAAACATTGGTGGGAAACTTACTGGAAGCAAAGTTCCACAGAGGAGTCTGGAATATATGGGATCGATCCCACTTGGGATTTTTTTTTGGATGCGGTAAAGGAACAGTATTACCCTGTTGGAAACTATGAGGACCAGTGCATGAGATGGACCACACTGCGGCAAGAGAGGGGCCAAGCAGTTCTGGAGTTCACCAATACCTTCCATACCTTGCGCACCAAGATGGGTATCAAAGACTCCGAGCGACATTTGGTTCTGAAATACCATGGGGCTCTACACAGATACATCCAGACTGAAATGGATTTTATGGACATCTCGTCACTCGGTGTTGCTTATCGATATGCTATTAAAATTGAGAAAAAAATTAAGCACCAGAACAAATGGGAATTCATGTCTACAAATCCACAACAACCAAAGTATGACAAAGACGGCCATAACAAATAGTCTCCCGAAAATCAGTCCAAGACACAGGAAAAGAAGGATCACGGGAAGACAAAGAAGGACACCAAAAAATGGTGTCATTTCCACAAAATCCCCTGGCACAAAACCGATGAAAGTCGCTCAAAAAAATCATCGGTGGCCGAGATCAAATACAAGGAGCCAAACCCTGATTCAGAATCTGATTATGAAAATAATGGTAAAGGATAGATCATTGACGCAGACCCCACTGCTATTGTGGCGACCGCAACAATTCAACCAGAAGAACCAACAGATCCTGAAGAGGGGGAGAGCCTTTTTCATTCACAGATGTGGTTGAAGGGGACCCCGCTGCATTTTATTGTTGATAGCGGAAGCCAGAAAAACCTCATCTCAGCAGAGGTCGTCAAACAGTTGGGATTGTCGACAACACCACTCCCGTAGCCATACAACATCATGTTTCTTCAGCAAGGATGAGATCTCTATGTCATCCAACAGTGTTGATTGTCATAGGGAATCCAACCCTTCAAGGATGGGGTATTATGTGATGTTTCCCAACTGGATGTCTGTGATGTTCTCCTTGGCCAACCATATATGTGGATACGTTGTGTTGTTTATGAGTCTCGACCCCGTAGTGTCATTGTTACTTTGGGGGGTCATATCTACATAATACCAAAGGTAGTTCCAACTATTGTTCCACCTAAAAAGTGTCACAAGGTAGTATCTCATACTGCAAAATTAATCTTCTTCGCAATCTGTTCAGAAGGGGAATAGAAGGACACTACAACCACTACAGCCTCACCCCCTACACCTTCTATTTAACAAAAGCAGGTCGACAAGTTTGCAACAAAGCACAAAGATTCCTTTTGCACACCTTCCTCTCATGTAAGTCGACTTTTTGAACAACCTCATCGTCAACAGGTTCATGACAGACTTCCACAAACTAAGCAGCGCGATGCCTCCAACAATACAAGCAACTCACCAAGATGCAGATCCAGCAAGCACTTTTCCGTCTCCCCCGAGAACTCAACGCAATGGAGACCATCGCTTCCTAAGGAGGGAGGATTGATCCAGGTGGATATCGGTGGCCACCCAACTTTTTCGACTAGATGAAAACAGTTTTCTGGCAATTTTGGCAATTTACTATTTTTAGCGGATTTTAACTTCTAGGGCCATTTTCAGGGCCTAAATGAAGGTTTTTTAAGATCAAGGTTCTGAATTATAGACAAAGGAATGATTGAGCCTCTAAAATGAATCTCCTTGACGATACCTTTCCAATGAGCTATCATACGCCTAAAACGAAGATAGTATGCAAAAGTTACAACCCAGGGAAGTTGATGTACTAACTTACCCAAACAAGGCCCACATGAATTTTGGTGCTTCATCTCCTAGGGTTAGGTTTTTGGATTTCTAGGGGTTTTGGAATTCCTATTTATTGTAAAAAAGGCCTTCAGAGCCTCATTATAATCATCTTCTTGTGAATGCGAGTAGTCGTCACATCTCTTCTCAGAGATAAGTTGCCACCATTCTAGCGAGTCTTTCACTCTGTATCTTTACAGTCTCTGTACATTTATTTCACTAATAGAAATCGTGTATTACTGTATCTCTATGTTTATGGTTGCATCTCTAATATATTTATGTTATATTATTGGATTCTTTATGCATTTCTTTATTATATCTCCGCTCTCATTTCATGCCGAAAATAATCTAGATCAGTGGTATCAGAGCAGGCTGCTCTTAATCGTTTTTTTAGTGCATGTCCCCGACGAGATCCGAGTATAGAAAGTTGGGTCTCGAGCTTGTCTCTCTTGAATAAAATCTCTCTCGCACACCCCAGAAACCCTCAGTGGTGAAAGAAAATAAAAATGACAGAGCAGACAATCCTATCAATCTGTTGCTTGAGCAAGCTCTCACGCGACAGAGGGACGAAATGATGGAGAATTTTTCCAACATCCTTAAATGCCTGTTGATAGCATCAGGCGCATCTTCATCAAGCGGCCACTTTGGAGGCACCTCGCCTTTCAAGGTACATTTTACTTTTGATATTCTTGTATTTGAAGGACAGATAGATGCAGAAGCCCTAGAAAAATGGTTAACTCTGCTAGAAGGTTATTTCTCTGTTCACAATTTTTCTAACAAAGAAAAGATCACCTTCACACTCCTTAAAGCTCTCCCTCGTGTCAAACATTGGTGGGAAACTTACTGGGAGAAAAGTTACACAGTGGAGTCTAAAATATATGGGGTCGATCCCACTTGGGATTTTTTTGTGGATGTGGTAAAGGAATAGTATTACCCTGTTGGAAACTATAAGGACCAGTACATGATATTGACCACACTGTGGCAAGAGAGGGACCAACCAGTTCCAGAGTTCACCAATACCTTCCATACCTTCTGCACCAAGATTGGTATCAAAGACTCTGAGGGACCTTTGGTTCTGAAATACCATGGGGCTCTACATAGATACATCCAGACTGAAATGGATTTTCTGGACATCTCATCACTCGGTGCTGCTTATCAGTATGCTGTTAAAACTGAGAAGAAATTTAAGCACCAGAACAAATGCGAATTCGGGTCTGCAAATCTGCAACAACCAAAGTATGACAAAGATGACCCTAACAAACAGTCTCCTAAAAACTAGTCCAAGACATAGGAAGAGAAGGGTCACGGGAAGACAAAGAAGGACACCGAAAAATGGTGTCATTTCCACAAAATCCCCTAGCACAACACCGATGAATGTCGCTCAAAACAGTCATTGGTGGCCGAGATCAATTACCACT
>SNQJ01S0049630.1:25652-51486 GCA_010110895.2 Picea sitchensis
CGGATGAACCGCTTTATTCTTTCCCATGTTTTGGTAGAGGGGGACGGATTGGAGTTGAAAATCCTCTGGTTTCTTTCTTTCCAGATCGCCCAAAGAGTAAAGCCCGGGAGCAATAATATTTTTATGTTAAACTAGAAAATTTAAGCATATTTTTTTATATGTTAAATAGAAAATTTAAACATTTGGTTGGGATGGGATATAGTATGGAAATATAATTATTTTTTCCAAAGAAAAAAAAATGATAATTTAATTGTTCAAAAGAAACAAAATTACATTTACAAAAGCTAAGTTCATCAAAATTGATTTTAAGAGAGTAAACATGAAAAAAAAAATACAATATAGTAGGCATTCCCAAGTCAAACCAGGAGCCTTGAAAGAGAACCGATGTAATCTGAAAGTCTTTTTTGTCACAAAATCAGTCCAAAAAGTAGCATTTTGATAATGACTACACAATATTGATTCTAAGAGAGTAAGCATGAAAAATAAAAAAATACAATATAGTAGGCATTCCCAAGTTAAACCAGGATTCTTGAAAGAGAACAATGTAATCTAAAATCTTTTTTTGTCACAAAATCAATCCAAAAAGTAACATTTTGATAATGACTACACAATAGAGTCATAAAAAAGAAGTACAATTCCTATCAGAAAATCTGTTATTCAACTTTAGAGCCAAGGCAAGTGAAAATATTTGCAAGTGAGATCCAGGTGTTTTTTTGTGGATTTTCTAGGTTCCCTGGTCCATTTCCACTCCAAATTTTAAGAGCGTGTCTGCATCGTGGTTCTACTACATGTAGACATCCAGTTTATAGTGATCAATGGGTCCCCATAAATGTGGAGATGATTGATGCCTTTTTCTCTTGCAAGAAACAAAGTGAGTTTTAGAGCCATGAGTCCACTGAAGTTATTTGTTTCCGGTCCAAGACCAATATCAAAATAATAGGAGGATACTTTAGAGGTGAAGATAATTTCCCATGCTCCCCCAGTGGTTGGATGACCTTGTGCAGCCCCATCAAAGAATGCCCAAGGATGGTCTTTAAGGATAGGTTTTCCTTCATGCCAGATATAGAGAGAGGGAGACGTGGCTTGAGGACAGGAAGAGAGGATGGTCAAAATTTGAAAAACACATTAGGAAGGGGATGGGGAGGAATCTTCAAATAGTAAATGATTTCAAGCCAACAAGATACCCCATGCCGCTATAAGGGGTAGATATTTTATGTCCTTCATCGCCAGGTTGGGCATCTATGATTTTATAGCTACCTCAATGGAATCTCCATCCAAAGAGCAGACGAGACCTAGAGATCTTCAGAATTCGACCCAAACTTCTTTTGAGAAAGAGTAGTCCAAAAAAATATGTGAATTTGATTTACTATCAGTTTTGCAGAGACTACAATGACCTAGACTTATAAAATTTCTTCTTTGAAGGAGGTCCTAAGTGGGAGCTTTGTTGTGCAGAAGGAGCCACATGAATATTTTGGATTTTGTTGGACAATTGAGTTTCCAAAATGCTTTTCCCTGCCAAGGGGGTGGGGGGGAGATCCCTTATGTATTGGGTTAAGGCAATGTAGCCCAGCTTGGGGCTATAGCTGACCATTGAACTAGGTGACCATATGAATTAATCATAATGTTCATAAATATTGGCATATGATCTTAGAAGGGTGGCTATGTAATTATCCCATGTTTGAGAAAAATCCTCCCGCAAGCCTAGAGCTTCCCAAGACATCCAATGATCATGCCAAATCTGATTTAAGTAGTAGAAACCTTGATCATTTAAAGTGAGAATGATTGGTTCTATAAGGAGGTGATTATTTTCGCATCCAATCCAGGGATCCTTTCCAATAAGGGGATTTTGACCTTTCCCAACTTTACATAGAAGTTTTTTACCAATCAAAGGGAAAGCGTTTAGCACAAATTTCTAAACCATAGATCCATTTTTCATCCTTTTGATTGGGTTCCTAATCCAGTCTATCAATGTTTCTTCAGGAAAGTATTTTTCTTGTAGTACTATGGGACAATGACCAGAGCCTTGGATGAGGCTCCATACATTTTTTTTGGTGAGATATTGGGAAAAGAGGTGTAAATGTTTTAGACCCCAACTTCCTAGATCTTTAGGAGTGGTTAATTTATTCCAGGAGGCCAGAACTACATATTTGTTCTCCTTGATCCCAGACCTTAAAAATTGGTAGAAGAGATAATGAATTTTATTGAGGATTCCTTAGGTAATCCAAGTTAGGGTGATCTAATAAACATGGATTGCTTCTAAGAATGATTTTAGAAGGACTAGCCTTCCCACTAGGGATAACCACCTATTGCACCAAGTGTTACTTTCCTTTTCAATCTTAACTACTAGCTAGAGCTAGTCTCGTTTGACATATCCATTTTCTTTTAGAGGAACCTGAGGTTCTTGAAACCAACTTCAGGGTCTAAAGAGTGAATATCATGAATCTGAGAGATGTGTTGTTGTTCAAGGTTCAATATCCCCCAAATGAAGAAAGAGTATTTGTCCTTATTGACTTGCATGCCAATTTCTTTACAGATTAGGGAGGGTTATCCAATAAACATGGATTACCTCTAAGAATGATTTTAGAAGGACTAGTCTTCCCACTCTAGATAACCAACTGTTACACCAAGTGTTAATTTCTTTTCGATCTTAGCTACTAGCTAGAGCCAATCTCGTTTGACATATATATTTTCGTTTAGAAGGAACCCGACGTTCTTGAAACCAACTTCAGGGTCTAAAGGGTGAATATCATGAATTTGGGAGATGTGTTGTTGTTCAAGGTTCGATATCCGCCAAATGAAGAAAGAGGATTTTCCCTTATTGACTTGCATGCCAGTTGCTTTACAAAATAGGGTAAGAAGAGATTTCAAGTGCTCTAAGTATTGCATTCTTCCTTGGAAAAAATGAGAATATCATCTATGAAAAGTAGATGAGTGAGGGAGAAAGAGGAGATTACCGTAATTCCTTTAAAATTTCTAGATGTAATTTCCTGATAGATCAATCTGCTTAGTCCCTCCACAGCTAGGAGAAAAAGGAGAGGGGAGAGAGAGAACCCATAGTAGAGACTTCTTTGCAGCTTAAAAAAGGGGAAGTTGATCCATTTATTAGAATGACAAAGGAGGATGAGCTAATACAATTCATAATCCAAGAAATGAAATTGTGCTTGAAACCCAACTGATAAGAAGAATCATGATATATAATTGACTAACCCTTGTTATCCCTGTTAGCGTCAGAAGTCACTCCTGGATTGCAGTAGGATCAGAGCCCGACACCCATCAGTTTATGTCACGATTTGTTTATAAAAAGGGGTGATCGAATGGAAGTTAACTCAAAACAATGTTGTTCTAACTCTGAAACTAGGCCAGGCATGCATGGGCAAGTGAGGTCTTAGATAAACCTCAGATAGTGAGTTGTACTAAGGGTGAGTAGGGGGAAGACTTGTATAAGAAAACTGCAAAGTTCTGTCGTAAACATCCGGTTTCTAACAGACTGTAGTAGAAAACATCTAAACACAAGATCTTCTTACATTCAAACACAGAAAACCGGAGAATACAACAATGCAACAATAAATCCTTTATCGTATCATAATTGCAATAATTCATGTGAATCAGTCAATCATGAACTCCCTCAGTATGAGATGAAAACTAGATGGGGTAGGAAAACTGTCTGTCATTAAACAAGTAATCTTACATACAGATGCATAACCAGAGAACTAGAGTGTCTATTAAAACTTTACAATCGGGAGCTTCGCTCTACCATCCCTCCTTACCCAAAATGGCGAAAACGTCTTTATATACTCAAAACAACAACAACAACAAAAACAAGATGCTGCATTAAAAAACATTGTGTCTGCATGTCTTCTGACAGTCTGCACATGAAGAATCTGGCTGATCGTGCACCTATTACAGACGTTATCAGATTTCAGACTGTCTTGCTACAGACGAATCGACCAGCTTTAGTCCTTTGCTGGACTTTCCATTTATGACGGACACGATGTCTAACCACCTCCAACAACTGCAATAACTGCCCCCTTGGGACTGGGGACAGCCTCAGTCAACCTTGCCTTCTAGGATGTGGAGGTCCCCTAATGGTGCCACCTGGATCAGCTGAACGGTCTCTCTTTGGATGCTACTTCGCTGGACTACTGCGAGGGACCCCTATGGCGGATGTGAAAAAGGGGATGGTGGGAGCGATGGCATCAACACGGTGGAGGCGATGGAGAGGAAATGGGAGATGTGACATAAGATGAGGAATTCCATGCCTTCTGAAAAGGAAAGAGGAGGAAGGTGTGTGGAGTGTGGGGGTACAGGTGGACACAGAGTAAAAGGAATGATCATACAGGTGGAGGTGACTGGGAGTGAGAGGGGAACATGGCAGGAGACGAGAGGGCAATGAGCTAAGGAGGGCCCATGTGGATGGAAAGAGGGAAGTGGGACAGATGACGGGGGAAGAGGGCGATGGTAGGTGGAGAACAGGTGGCAACGGGGAGGATGCCTCAGACAGTGAAACAACAGGAAGGGGGGCCCGCTAGAGTGAAATTCCATTCCGGACCCCCCCTCCATTAAAGGCAGAACCGATGGGGGGGTCCAGAATTCAATACAAACCGTAGATCTAAGCGCTGAGACTTGGGACGTCCAGATGTGCGCATACATTATCTTCGATTTCGGACCCCCCCCCCTTCTTGTTAAATCCAAAATGACGGAGGAGGTGCGAAATTGGACTTCGTCCATGAATTTGAGTGCATGGATCATGATCGTCCAGATCTGCGTCTTCTTTAAATTAAATGTGCCTGAGCCTCACTGATGGATGAACGGCTGAGATGACCTCGGTGCTTTCATCATAAAAATCCCGAAGGGCCCCACTCGTGGCTCAGCTATTGCACCGCGTGTCCTCCAGCGGAATGATCGAGATGGTATTTGATGTTAGAATAGGGTTGCCTCCATTACCAGGCTCGCTTGACGTGACCGGGTGCTAGGACCATAGGCTTAGCTTTAAAGGTGCTTATCGTCATTTCAGGGTTTGATATTTCAAGATGCAGAACGGCGTGAAAACCCTCACCCTTCAAACTCCCGAATGACGAAATGCCGACGTGACTAGATGTCGCGCCACGCATCCTTTGGATGAATGACTGATATCCTTTCTTGCATGCAATATAGACACTTCCCATCACTCTAATCCTGGCGCAACTCCGCTAATCACGATTTCCCACCGATCGTCGATCTGCTTCTATGGATGAATCTGGGTCGTTGACAACATAATTTCGCCCGTTTACGAGACTTTTCCGTGCTGTGCTTGGGTGCTTCTCGTGCAACTTGCAAACCTAAATGTTCTTGTGCCCAAGAAAATAATTGTTGTTAACATTAGGCTCCATGGGGGATAGATTCATCCCTGTGATGCTCTAAGGACTCATTTTGCAGTTCCAGTGCCTTGCTGTTGGGTTATGGAGTCAAGCTCGAAAATCCCCTCTGCTGAAAATATAGGCCGAAAAGTAAAGCAAAGCAAACAAAGATACATGCTCAAAGGAGCTTATTTATATACAGTCCTAATGCTAATAAAATATTTTACATGGGGCTAGGTGAAAGCAGACTTCCACCATAGCCATTCAAGCAACTTCCTAGATAGAAGCTCCTTCCTTCTGTCGATGATCACCAATAGATGGTGTAACCGTGACAACATAACAACTACACTCTTCAACTTCTCCTCACAGGCTGAAGTTGATATGAAATAGAGTGGCTCCAAGGCATAAAGGACATTCCACTCCATGTATTCGCTGACAGGGTCATAGAAAGAGTGGCGAATTTCAGAAAGTTGGCGACAGGCAGCCTCCTCTGCTACATAGCTATTCCGATGTGGCTGAATATCTCTGACAAGCACAGGTGAGTGGAAAACTGTCGTAGGCTCATTGATCTCGGGCGGTGGCTTCTCGCTGACTGGCTCTAGATAGGAAAAGACATGTGCGCTTAGCTTCTCTTTTGGTTCTTCTTCTTGGCTCTCCCAAGGGTCAGATTCACAATGGCCATAGACAGGACCCGCGGGAAAGATCGGTTCTTCCTCGTGCTACTCAAAATCTTCTGAATGACTGGGATGAATGATTTCCTCATGATACTTTTCTTTAGTGGACAGAGGATAAGGCTCTGCAGTCTGCTCCTTACCAGAATGATCATCAAAGATGGGTGAGCACAAAACTCCCCCATCTTGTAGAAAAGGAACGATCTCCCGATCCTTCGATTCAATCCCAAATGTAAATACGTCATGGGAAATATCGTGAAGGAAAATAGAAGAATCCTCTTCCATAATGGATTCTTCCTTTAAATCTGAGACAACAGACTCATTAGGGGCAGAAACTAACGCAACTGTGAAATCTTCAATAATCTCCTCAAAAGAGTTGCTAAGAACATGTGCCTCAAGGACCGGAAAACCCTCTCCGTTGCCTTCAGATTCCAACCTTGCATGTTGGGCAGTGAGATATTTCGCCTGCTCTATCAGTTCACTCAGAGTATCTTCTTACCCCAGTCTTCTATCCTTACAACCCTCATCATCACAACCTCGATCAGACATAATCATATCAGGGAGGATTTCCTCTTCTTGGCTCTCCCATGGGTCAAATTCATAATGACCATAAACATGACCAGTGGGAAATATTTTTTCATAATCGCCCTCAGTAGAGTTGCTAAGGGCATCTGCTTCAAAGGATGGGAAATCCTCAACACATTGTTCAACTTCCCACCTGTCAAGTCTGGCAGTGATAGATTTTATCAGTTCCATAACTCTGCTCGAAGCATCTTCTTCCTCCCTGGGATCTTCATAATTATCCATTGTAGAGATACCAAAATCTTCTTCTTCAAAGGGTGGAAAATCCTCTGCACATCACTCATCTTCCCACCTGTCTAGTCTGGTAGCGATAGATTTTACCAGCTCCATAACTCCGCCCGAAGCAAATGAATGGGGAGGAGAAAGGACTGATTTCTGATCCAGGTCATCAGGATCATCCTCATAGCCTACATAAGAGACAACTCTATCTTGTATACATTTGTTGTAGTATCCCTCACAACAGTTTTGAAAAATCAACTCAGAGGGATATAGCTTCTGACAATAGGTAGTGAAGGCTGCATGGAATCCATTGAGTGAAGAAATGCTAGTCGAGGGTAAAGAATGGTACCATTTATGCGCATCCCCTGCTAATGAGAACATGAACATCTTCAGTAATACATCGTCATGATGTATCTCCCGCTGACGCATGAGTTCATGAAACTCACTGAGGTGCTGAGCAGGGTTTTCCTCTTCACATTTCCCAAATATGGGCAAATAATCGCCCCATTCATTCGGAGAAGGGACAACATTAGGAAAACCAGGAATAGCAGAAAAATCAAAAGGAGAAAACCTGCGAGCCAAGATCTTCTCCATATCGAACCAATGGAGTCGCCAATCGATCCTCAAATCATGGAGTCGCCAGGTGAAATACGTGCAGCTTCGAATGTGACTGGTCTTTGTTCACCATCAAAGGCCAGATCCTAACATTGGGTCCTTACCCCAGGAAACTTCCCAGGCTGAGAAGGCAGCTGCTGAAACCTTCTCGAGAAAGCTCCTCTGGGTCAACTTTTAGGTGTGCTAACAGTAGCCACAACTGAAACAGTGGTGTGGAAACCTTGGAGTCGCCACAGTGGAGTCGCCAGGTGCACAGTAGCAATCTTGAAGGGCTCTGATGTCTGATGCACCTTCAGAATCAGAGGCTCAATGTCGTTCTGCCCAGTGAAAATCTTCAACTTCGTCCCCGACAACGATGCCATAAATGTTAGTGTCAGAAGTCACTCCTAGATTGTAGAAGGAGCAGAGCCCAACGCCCATCATTTTATGTCACGATTTGTTTATAAAAAGGGGTGATCGAATGGAAGTTAACTCAAAACAATGTTGTTCTAACTCTGAAACTAGGCCAGGCATGCATGGGCAAGTGAGGTCTTAGATAAACTTCGGACAATAAGTTGTAGTAAGGGTGAGTAGGGGGAAGACGTGTATAAGAGAACTACAAAGGTCTGTCGTAAACATCAGGTTTCTAACAGATTGTAGGAGAAAACATCTAAACACAAGATCTTCTTACATTCAAACACAGAAAACCGGAGAATACAACAATGCAACAATAAATCCTTCATCGTAACGTAATTGCAATAATTCATGTGAATCAGTCAATCATGAACTCCCTTAGTATGAGATGAAAACTAGATGGGGTAGGAAAACTGTCTGTCATTAAACAAGAAATCTTACATACAGATGCATAACCAGAGAACTAGAGTGTATGTTAAAACTTTACAATCGAGAGCTTCGCTCTACCATCCCTCCTTACCCAAAATGGCGAAAACACCTTTATATACTTAAAACAACAAAAGAAGCAAAAACAAGACGCTGCATTAAAAAACATTGCATATGCATGTCTTCTGACAGTCTGCGCATGCAGACTTTGGCCGATCGTGCACCTATGACAGATGCTATCAAATTTCAGACTGTCCTGCTGCAGACAAATCGACCAGCTTTAGTCCTTTGCTGGAATTTCCATTTATGACGGAGACGATGTCTAACCACCTCCAACAACTTCAATAACTGCCCTCTTGGGACTGGGGATGTGGAGGTCCCATGCCTTCTAGGATGTGGAGGTCCCCTAATGGTGCCACCTGGATCAGCTGAATGGTCTCTCTTTGGATGCTACTTCGTTGGACTGCTGCGAGGGACCCCTATGGCGGATGTGAAAAAGGAGATGATGGGAGCGATGGCGTCAACATGGTGGAGGGGATGGAGAGGAAACGAGAGTTGTGACATAAGCTGAGGAATGCCACGTGGTCTAAAAAGGAAAGAGGAGGAAGGTGTGTGGAGTGCGGGGGTACAGGTGGACATGTAGTAAAAGGAATGATCATACAGGTGGAGGTGATTGGGAGTGAGAGGGGCACATGGTAGGAGACGAGAGGGCGATGAGCCGAGGAGGGGCCATGTGGATGGAAAGAGGGAAGTTGGACAGATGACGGGGGAAGAGGGTGGCGGTAGGTGGAGAACAGGTGGCAATAGGGAGGACAACTCAGACAGTGACACGACAGAAAGGGGGGCCTACTAGAGTGAAATTCCATTCCGGACCCCCCCCTTCATTAAAGGCAGAACCGATGGGGGGGTCCGGAATTCAATACAGACCGTAGATCTAAGCGCTGAGACTTGGGCCGTCCAGATGCATGCATACATTATCTCTGATTCCATACCCCCCCCTTCTTTTTAAAGCCAGAATGACGGAGCGGGTGCGGAATTGGACTTCGTCCATGAATTTGAGTGCCTAGATCATGACTGTCCAGATCTGTGCCCTCTTTAAATTAAATGTGCCCAAGCTTCACTGATGGATGAACGTCTGAGATGAATTCGACGCTTTCATCATGAAAATCCCAAAGGGCCCCACTCGTGGCTCAGCTATTGCTCCGCGTGTCCTCCAGTGGAACGGTCGAGATGGTATTTGATGTTAGAAGAGGGTTGCCTCCATTACCAGGCTCTCTTGACGTGACCGTGTGCTAGGACCATAGGCTTAGCTTCAAAGGTGCTTATCATCATTTTGGGGTTTAGGGTTTCGAGATGTAGAACGACATGAAAACCCTCACCCTTCAAACTCCCGAATGCCAAAATGCCGACGCGACTAGATCTCACGCCACACGTCCTTTGGATGAACGACTGATATCCTTTCTTGCATGCAATATAGACACTTCCCATCGTGCTAATCCCGGCGCATCTCCGCTAACCGTGATTTCCCATCGACTGTCGATTTTCTTCTATGGATGAATCTGGGCCGTTGACAACATAATTTCGCCCGTTTACGAGACTTTTTCGTGCTGTTCTTGGGCGCTTCTCGTGCAACTTGCAGACCTGAANGCCTCCATTACCAGGCTCTCTTGACGTGACCGTGTGCTAGGACCATAGGCTTAGCTTCAAAGGTGCTTATCATCATTTTAGGGTTTAGGGTTTCGAGATGTAGAACGACATGAAAACCCTCACCCTTCAAACTCCCGAATGCCGAAATGCCGACGCGACTAGATCTCACGCCACACGTCCTTTGGATGAACGACTGATATCCTTTCTTGCATGCAATATAGACACTTCCCATCGTGCTAATCCCGGTGCATCTCCGCTAACCGTGATTTCCCATCGACTGTCGATTTTCTTCTATGGATGAATCTGGGCCGTTGACAACATAATTTCGCCCGTTTACGAGACTTTTTCGTGCTGTTCTTGGGCGCTTCTCGTGCAACTTGCAGACCTGAATGTTCTTGTGCCCAAGACAAGAATTGTTGTTAACAATCCCCATTTTGTGGGATAACTAAGGAGATCATGTCTTGAGGCCCTTAGGTTGTATACATGAATTTTCAAGAGACTTCATGACCAACAATATCCACTTGCACAGATGGAGGCCCTTCTCACCACCACAGAGGTCATAATTTTTAGATGGCATCCACCACACTAGTTGGCTTTTGAAAGGAACTGAGCCTTGCTCCATGAGGTACAATTCAGGTATTATGGTGAGTGTCATTTCAATATTTGAGGCATTTTGAGAATGTTGTATCTTAGACTCCTTTATATTTCATGACATATGCTTGGACATTATTCCTTTTGCCCCGCTTCACCTTGGTGGTTGACATTGTTCCCTAGTAAGTGGTCTTCCTCGGGAATGCGTTTGCTATTAGGAACTCCCTTGAAGAGCCATTGTATTGTTCCCAACCATACTTACCACTTTCCATCACCTAAAACCCCCCATTTCCTTGTCTGTTGGTATTTTAAGGTGTATTGACCCAAGAAGGGTTTGCCCCTCATTCAATGGGAAGAAGGGGGTGAAATCCCAGAGGGATTTTTGTTGGCTAAAAAGATAAAATCCTATATATAAACCTTCAATATTCTTCACCCAGAGATCCCCCAAGAAAGCAATGAAACGCTTCTTTGTAAGAAAAGGGGACCTACAAGAATAAATGATAATCAATGCTTAAGGGGTTAGTTGGAGGATAGGAGGTCTCATCACGAGATAGCCTATCATGATCATGGGTATCTAGTAGTATGAAATTACCATCATCTGGTCACCAAGCCAGGGTAGTGGCTCTCAATTACACAACTGAGAGAAAGGGGGTTTCATCACGAGCCAACCTTCTCATTTTCGCAAGGTATTTGTGAGTGACACTGTCATTATCTGGACACCATGCCAAGACAATGTCCTTCAACTCGTCCTTTAAAACATGAAAGAAACAAAGGATGGAAATAGGATGGGCTTGGAAAAAATGCATTGCAAACGAAGGTGCCACACACCCTCTACAAAGGAACCCATGAATGAGACACTACAACCCCTTGTATGTCATTAATCCCATGCCTAGTGAGTCTTGATCCATAACCACTTCATCTACTTCACAAGACTTAGAGAGAGATCACTTGGGAAACACTCGACCTAGGGAAATATCTACCCAATAACACACCTCTTCAACCCTCCCATACCCAAGCTTGGCAAGTTGCATAATTTATTTAAGAACTTACTTGTTTGACCAGGTAATATTTGATGCACATGCTTAGCTGGCTCATTTATTGATTTGATTTACTCACCATGATATTTTGACTTGAGTCCTTGGAGGGAGTGCTTATTTGTCTTTGCAGGACCTAGTTGATGGATAGTTTTGGAAGAAAGAGCCTAGCTTGGGCTTCCATGGGGCTTGAATCCCACAAGTTGGTTGTTTGGGCCCACACATCATGGGTGAAATGACCTAGCCCTCACATGCCAAAATTTTTTCCTAGGAGAGGAAAAACGCCACTTTTGGAAGCTTGATGTCACCTATAGGGCTAGGGTTTGGTGGTGAAGGTGTTATTTGATGACATGTGACATGTTTTGAAGGAAGAAGGTTTGAATACCATCAAGAGAGGACTTGGATGAGTGACAAGTGGCCTTTGTAGGGATAGCCATGCATATACTACTCCAATGACTTCTTCAAAGTGCCAAAACAACCCCTAAAGGGGTGACATCACATTATTCTAGGGTTTCTTTTGTGTAAAAGTGTTTTTTTCTTTTTGTAAATAAAAATATTATATTACCTTAAAATGTTGTCATAGCAATACATGTCAATACAGAGTTCAAAACCTGCCACCTGTTCTACCATAGGCATGGAAACCAGAACATGTGTCCTACAAAACTTATAGACAAACTAGTATACTATAACTAGAGTCTTGCTAGTGCACAATTTGGTTGTAAATGTTTCCTATATAGTCCTGAAAACACGACAAGAAGAAAGTTAAAAATTTGGCGAACCCGGGCGACCATCATGGTGGAAAGTGAAGGCGAATGACTGACAACAAGTCGAGTAGTGGCTCTTGGTGGGATTGTTTTCCAAGGAGTCGAACAATAGGTCCAGATGATGAATGAGGGCACTTTGGTGTTGAAGTTGGTCCTCCATTTCCTGACACATCTTGAAAATAAATTGCAAATGATCCTTCGAGAATCTGCGTGGATTGAGCATATCTAACTCGAGGCTTGGATCATAGGTTGTTGAGGATGGATGAATTTTTTCTTCCTTGAAAAAATACAAATGAGTCTCCTCCTCAGCCAGGAAGTAATCCAATTCTGTCTCGGTGGCATCATTGAGCGACACACTGAAATTTGGGGCTATCCCTTTATTTGAGTCTTCCAACCACTGTAAAATGATTTCTTCCTCTATCACACAATGATCCAAAAAGGATCCTGAGAAGGCTAAGAATAACTCAGAACTCACAGAGGTAGCTCAGAACGCTCAGAATGGCACCAGCAGATAGAGAAAGGGAAAAATTTCAAAGTTCCAAAGACTCAGTGAAAATGATATGATCATGAAGAGCGCATCACAAGTTTTCTAATGACGCAAATGGCTCATTAAACGAAGTTATGGTTTGAAAGATATTCGTGGTCAAAGATGCAGTCAACTAGGACCAGTCAGCAGGGGACACATCAGCGTCTATACTACTGATGTCAGTAATTGACATGGCAGGATGAAATCATTGTACAGATGATGATGTCAACATGCCACCTGGAAAAACCAAAGGCTGCCACATGTCACCCACCAGTGGAATTTTTAGGGGTCCATATGGACCAATAGGAAAGTGCCATGTGGCATCCCCAAGAGATGCCATGTGGCACCACCCAGGAAGCACCACGTGTCAGTATGGCGGTGACAGGGTGAGCCACGTTAGCATGTGAGTAGGTGAATCAGTAGGCACCACATGGCCCAACTAGAGGGTGACACGTGGCATCCACAGAATGCCCAATGTTAGTCCGTGAACAAATTTTGTTTTAAAAAAAGAATTTGCGGGTCCACCAATTCTGGTGGACCACGCCAAATCTATGTAATCGTTGGCGGAATTAATAGGTGGACTGCTGAACTTAGCGATGGGTTTAACCATGGATAAACATATTATAACCACTGCCAAAAAAAAATTATGGCGGGTTTGACCCCGGAACCTCTGCCTAGACCAAAGCCTTTAAAACTCTGCTCTAACCAACGTGCCAAGGGGTGTGCCTTGGCATATCCGCCCCGCTTAATACTTAAGAACATGTTTCAGCCAGAGTATGGGAGGAAAAAAAGGGCACACGACCGTACTATATGATCCCATACGAACTTCGATGTGGATGTTGTTTTTATTGCTGGTATAGAGGGCACAAAAATCAAGACAGGATTTCCTTTGGTCTTGAGAGTGCTAGAGTCGGATCGGAGCATGGAGACAATAATTTTTGGGTAATTCGACGCCATGAATCCAATGGTGATGTTTGTTTTCTGATCTGAGCATTATTTCTGCAACTTGATTTCAAAATGAGATATATTCATGTATTTTCCAAATTCTCTTACTGAGTTAATAAAAGAGCCTACCCATTTGAGAGCAGGACCCGAAGACATAGTCCACCAGGGACAAAATCCGTTATCAGGTTTTTGTGTTCATATCTGATGCTTATGTCTCTTCATTTCTAAATTTCCCTTCTTTAATGGCACGCTTTAATTTATGCTCATTTAATGCAATTTTTTATAAGTTACAATGAAAAGATCCCAGATCACACAACCACCCATAGTTGTCTCAGGATTGATATTGGGGATGGCATTGCCAATTGGTTATGTTGGCCCAATGGTATCCTCCATCCAACTTGGAGTAATTTCCTCCGTTATTGGACAACCACCAGAAGTTAGCACGGGGTTGGAAATTTGAGGCATTGGCTCTAGATTTCCAAGGGGAAGCTTAGCATCATCATGCCAATTTTGGTCAGAGTGGGGAGGGCCGACATGAATGGTGAATGGGTTGGGAGGAAAAGAGGAGTTTGGGGGGGACCTAAACGTCAATGTCAGGCTAAAAATAAATAGTAGGTCGGCCTGGGTTTGGGCTTTACCCTTTCACGTGGAATGGCGTAAACACAACCGAGAGAGATGGTGAGAAACATGCTATGCACAGGAACTAAAGGAAAAGTGAAATCAACAGAAGTAGGTGCTCGACTCTAATGGAAAGAGAGTTCATGCAGGGGATGAAAATCTGAGTGCAAATGCAGGATCAAATAGCCACAGTGAATGCTCACCTCCATGAAAACCATTGAGATGATAGGGAGAGGGGCCATGAAGACTGAGTTGATGTCGCCCAACTACCTCGTACCTTCTCTAGTGAGCCATAACTAGTTTTGAATGTGTGCCATTAATATTCCCTTGCTTTACCGATACACTATATCCCTCACATATTTAATTATAACATGGTGAAAGGACTAAGGGGGAGGCTAGCGGTGAGTGGCCTTAACTGCGCTTTTCACATGTGTGCCAGGTAGCATAGGATCGACAGCTGTCACCCCATATTGGGGGTGTAAAAGTGAATTTTAAGTGAATTGTTTAATATTATTTTGTTGCAAGGGGTAAGATAAGAATTTTGGACCCCTTATCTTATTTTTACCCTTTCTAAGTGGACAAACTATGTGAATGATATTTTGCATAAATAGAGATCATAAGATCTCATTTTAAATCACAACTCTCCCATTTGGAGAGGCCTTGGACTGAAATTTTTACTATCTTTGGCTATTTGTCTCTTGTGCTCTTGTGTGTGGCTATATTTCTTGGTTATTGGTTGGTGGAGGTGTGCACTAGCCTTGGAAGGATTTTAGCTTGCTATTGTGGTGGTTTATCTTAACATCTTTTCCTTGAATTGATAAGAAAATATGCTTGTGTTATCATTTGTGTTTCAATTCAAGGTTGATTGTTTATAGAGAGAGGTAGGAAGTATAAGAGAGTCTACCCCCACCTTAGCCTCCATCATAATTTTTCTTAAATATTGTTGTTTTAACAAGGGTTTACTAAGAGAATTATAAGTGCATACACCC
Source organism: Picea sitchensis (assembly GCA_010110895.2). Lineage (NCBI taxonomy): Eukaryota > Viridiplantae > Streptophyta > Pinopsida > Pinales > Pinaceae > Picea > Picea sitchensis. Next base: position 41,009 of record SNQJ01S0049630.1, read on the forward strand.
TCTTAGTCTAAACCCTAGCTAGGGATACTTTCCTTGGGGAGTAAGAGGAATTACAACCCCAAGGAAGGTAGTACCTCTATATTATTATTTTCTTGACTCCATTAACCCAACCATTAAAGGAACTAGTCATCACTTGTTGCATTGGAGAAATAAAATTGTTGCCTTGGTAAACGTGAAAAGTTAAGGTCTTGAAGTTCTCTCACTTGGATTTTTTTCTTTGATACCTAGGATCCCTTGCCTCATTGAGGCATCCTCTTTCACCTACTAAAACTTGTCATTGTTACAAATTTAACCTAAAATCATCAGGGTTGCAGAAAACCGTAACCAAACTCTTCAATAACTCCTAATTTAACTGTTGAAAATTGCCTAAAATCTTCCCACATAATCTACTAAGTTCAACGCATCTTTTAGCAAGTTTTGAGAAATTTTTAGTGGTTAAATATCTTTCTGTAATAATAATTTTGTTACAGACATAAGGCTGATAAATATCACTGCAGTAAACTTTTTGTAACAACCTTGCTTTTATGCTAAAGTATTCCTCTTTCATTCTTGAGTTGAACTAGTCTTTACTAGCTTGTCTCTTGCTTATTCAACTAGAATTTTAGCACTTATTTTGTAGCCCTTGTTATATTCTATATGATTATATATATCATTGATTGTTTATGCAATTAGGGAAAACAAGATTAACTTTATTGTCCACCTAACATACTATATGAAAGTGTGCCTTTTCTTGTGTCTCGGACATATACAAACACTTTTGCAGGCATCCAAAGACTTGGAAACCTTAAACCACTAGGAGACGAGTCATCAAATATGCTTTCATATTCCATTATTGACCTTTAGGGGGATACTCATATTCCTTCCCTTCCATCCATCTCAATCCCCTAAGGGTCACCGGGTTTGCCTCCCTAGAGTGACCTAGTCACCCTTGAAGCATAGGACCTATATCGAGGTGACATTGGGTATAGTGTCCCTTAGTTGTCACCAATTAGTGGTTGGTTTAGGATTTTCCCAACCTACAACTTGTGCAATAACAACCTTGTCAAAGGATTTTGAGAGATCAACCTTACGAGTGACCACTTTTTCTTTTCTTGTGTGAATTGAGTACAAACCTTCTTGAGCAATATTGATGGCTTCATGAATTCGTCGGCCTTGTAGGAAGCCAAAATTCTCTAGGGAGATGTGATCCGAAAGGAAGTCCAATAGCCTTCATGTGATAAGCTTAGAGATGATCTTGTAGATGTTGTTGTAGAGAAAGAGAGGTTTGAACTGATCAAAAGAGCGAGGATTATCAACTTTTGGGATGAGATCTATGAAATTCAAGTTGAAAGCTAGGAGAATCTACCTTGAGGATATGTAATACTCCACCACACCAAGTAATCATTTCCCGATAAAATCAAAGCATTCCAAGTAGAGATCGATTGGAAAACCACATGGAGTATGACTCTTGTCCTTTTGGAAGTTTTGGATAACAAATCAAAGCTCTTCCTTAGAGATTTCTACCATCAATTGATCATTTCCTTCTTGATTGATGAACCCCAAAAATAGATAAGCTACCTGAGGCACATCATCAATGGAAGCACAACATTATTCTTTGTAAAGGGATTGAAAGTGATGAGTCCTAGCTGTAGCGATGTCTTCAAAATAAGTAACAGGTGTAACATTTGAACCACCAGTGGCCCACATGGTATTTGTAGACTTTCTTCGATTGGTAAAATTGTGGAAAACTTTTGTATTCTCATCCCCTGCATGGAGCCATAGGGATCTTCTCTTAAGCCTTTTGTTAGCACCTAAACTTTTATACTTATATGTTTCTCTTTAATAAGTCTAGCCTATCAATCCATAAGCCATTTAAAAACTAATCCTACCTATCTGGTCTATCCTTTTCTATGTTTTGTTCACCTTTGGTTTTCTTTTCTTTGCTTTGTGTTAATTTTTATTGTTTTAGATAAGGTTTGTTTTAAATGACTACATAGGATTCATATGATCATATTATGATTGATTTGATTAATATCCAGGATTTCTTAAATTTTTGAGGTTAGATTTTATCTGTTGTAGAAAGAGTGTGGCTTTTGAGATTTTATCTGTTGTAGAAAGAGTGTGGCTTTTGCAGCGCAAAAATAACATCATTGCTATATATGTGCTGCAAAAATGGGTACATTTTGAAAACACATGTTTAAAGATGTGTTGTATGTTGGACACACCTACCACACTTAGAGGGGTGGGGGGGGGGAATGAGTGTGGGCCTCTTTTTCCCAAAACTTCCCTCTTGCACAAAACTCATCAATTAGCATTCAACATTTATTCATTACCCATTGTTGTCATTTATAACCGCTAGAGGAAAAAATATAATAACAAATATATATCATCAATATATCATCAACAAGTCATCATCACAATGGACACAAAGAACATAAGATGTATGTGTACAATTTTATTTTTATTACTGACTACAATCCTTGGGTTTATCAACAACAACTCAATAGAGTACAACTCTACAAGAGCAATTCAAATCTATATGCAAGACTCAGCTTACATCCTCGTCATCAACTGAGATGAGGAAAAATCCTCAACAGATATCAATTCACAATGTGTACACACCAGCCGTGCAGCCCATGTGTGAACGTACTGCTCACTACAACCCACGTGTGAACGCGGCCAAGGTATAATGCAACAAGCGTCAAGCCTTTGAGCACTTGGTTTTTCTTTTTGCTTCACATGCTCGTGATCCTTTGCAACCGTGAATCACTTTCTCTTCTATCTTCGATCATTCAGACTGACCTATAGAAGGCCACAATACATCCAAGTTTCCAATATTTCTTATGCTCCACAACAAATCAATATGAATGCACCCCAATCATGTATAAAACAAATAAGTATACCATAGCAATCATGTTACTACTTAATCACAAGAGTGTTGTTCACTCCATCCATCAAATCAACCAAATTGAGCCACATCATAGAAGCTTATACCAAGAATTCCTAAGCATTCACAACATATCAACAAACTATAACATCTATCTATCAAGTCAATAATGTAACCATACTAGTGACATAGTGATAGATCTATACATAATGTGATCTAGAACTCCCGCTTCTATCATCCAAGAGCTCTGGCACCAACTCAAACACAAATCTCCATGAGGTTATTCAAGCACGCCCCCGTATTATCAAATAACCCGCAGGTACATCTCCAATTCCTATACACAACATAGCCCTGTGTACACGACCCTATACACGATAGCTCCAGGTGGGCATCAAAATAGGGTTTCAGGACCTTAAGATTTTTCCAATAAGATCTACATTGTCAAAAAATTCTGATGCTACCATGAGATCTTCCTTGCTCTCTCCTTAGAATATATCTTCAATCATAAAAGAGATCCACACCAATAAGATTCTCTCACAAGAATCTCTCATCAATACTCCAAAATATATTACCAAGAATCTCTCCATTAATCCACAAAAGGATTCTTACAAAAATGTACATTTTTACAAGAGATCCTAGCTCTTATTTATACTTTCATCTCTAGGTCACTTAACCCATTTTTAGGTTACTTTAACCCATTTCTAGGCCACTTAACCTTAGTCCTTCCTTATTTTAGGTTAACCACTTTCCATGAATAGAAAGTTCTCCACTATTTATCATTTAAATAGTGATTTTGTTTTGCAAGCTCTTTGACTCTTTGACCTTTGGGGCTTCAAGCCATCATATGGGAAGTCCCAACTCTTCATAAGGCCATAACTCTCAAACCAGAGGGAGTTATGACATTCCACATACCACCTGAATGGCATGACAAACACTATCCATCTAGGGATAGTTTCACCAACTTCATTGATCTTCATCTCATTATTCCACATACAAGCATAACCTCCAACCATTCTTCTTAGGATAACTCATTCTCAGAAAGCTTCCTCTCCTGGAGGGATTTCACCATATGGGGAATCCACTTTTGATTTCATCCATTTATTCACCTTATCAACTATGATAAGACATTAATGATTCATCTTTGCATCATTGCTCTTAATTTGGACATATATTCTTACTTCAAGGGCATACTATCAATCAATTACTTGACATCAATCAAACCAAATCATTTACATCATCGACATATGATCCAACAATATCCCAAATAATCAAAACCATTGGAATCAATGACAACATGATCCAACAATCTCCCTTTGGAATCAATTTTAAATACCAAAATTGATGTCAACTCTAATTACCAATATTGATGTCAACATGTAGACAAGGCATGCTCTACATCAGTCAACATGACTATCTCCACATCAATCTCTCCTCATCAATTCCACATCAACCACATCAATGTGATTATCTTTTTTTATTATTATTATACCATTGTGTGATCTCACCATGAGAATACATCAATGTGGATTATCTCTCCCCTTTGACATCAATGGCAAGGGCCATTCTCCTTTGGGGCTACTCCCCATCTTGTTGCTCCCTTTGAATAATATCTCCCTTTTTGAGCAAGGGATATCAATCTTATGCAATGCTAAAAATACATCGAACATACTCCCCATGACCATCACCCCTTTGGAATTATTATTCCTTGCTCTTCTTCGAATATAGGTCTCTTTCTAGGTATGCATATAATAAATATATTCTCCTAGGGAATCAAGGGGAGAAGAATGACTCCCCTAAGGGTATGTTTCCCCCTATATTCTTTGCAACATGAACAATATGCTACTCATATGATGACCCTTGGACCTATTCATGTATCAAACTTGTGTCATACCATACATCATGAAACAAACATAAGGTCATCAATGAAATATAGAATCATGAACAATGTATCCACCAAGTACATCATGCACCAAATAACCCCACCATGCACAACACCCATGTACATCAACAATGTGTCAAAAGATATCATCCATGAAATGGGATCCACCATATGCCAACATGTGCATCTTACAAATATTCCAAAAATACTCATCCATGACTAAAATTATCATACATCATTACTTGCACCCAAGTAAGTATATCAACCATGTAATAAGACATGATATCTAACAATACCATATGCTTCCCACAATACATCATAAGATATATCAATGAAACTTCAAAAAGTACCTCAAACATAACTCCAAATGCATTTATTTTACATAACCAATAGATGAGCATTTGATCAACATCAATCCATACTTTTGGGTTAGTTCCATGCACCCAAGGTTTATTTTCTATCATAACCTTCCTGATCTCAATTAGAACCATGAAAAACTGCAGCAAAAAGTGCCGAACCTACAATAAACAATGTCATACTCTACAATATAGAGTTATACCATCACATCAAACTCCAAGACATGTGTAATTTAGTCTTTTATTCCAAGGTTTTCAATGCATTAATACCTAATTTTGATGCAATAACCTGAAACATGTGTATGCGGACCTATTCAGGTTCTAACATGTGGATACACGATCACACCATCAAAGCATATGCATGTGCCTTAGTAAATGGCACATTTGAACTTCCCTTCAATCTTTTCATTTGATTCATCAGTTTTTCTTCTTTCACCCACTTCAGACATGGACCCTTCTTCAGAACTTGAGATCTCAGTATCCATATTTTCAAAGATGTCTCCCTTTCTTACTTCATTCCTTATTCTAGCCATGCTATGTGAATTCCTCATCATGGACTCTTCTTGTGTTCCATCACCTGGGATTTGTGGCCAAATCCACTACAAATTTAGTATCTCATAGAGTTATACTGAACAACAATATGTCCTACTTGATCACATTCCAACACCTTGTGGTGTTATAGAATATTCCATTATATTCCTTTTAATAAGAAGCATTCAAAAGATTTGTGACCATATCCATTGGCATGAATAACAATGCCCCAAGGAAAAATAATTTCACACCTTTGCTTTGGTGTTCCAAAATGGCTCTTGATTTCTTTCCTGCTTTGTTCTTTTGAAATTTCTTTGCCTTTATGTAGATGGTTGTTTGGCAACATTGTCTCTCTTTGATGGACTTACCTCATGCTTCTTTTGAGGTGTTTTCTCCAGCATGTGCATCTTTTCCTTTGTATCCAAGACCCGATTTATCACATGATGGTCTCTTTGACTTTCCAAGATCTCATCCAAGATTTGTGAGCTATTCAAGAATTTGTTTGACTTTTTCCACCTTCTTTCTAAGGAAAACAATTTCAGCTTCTAACTCTTGCAACATGAATCTCCTTTCATTTATATTTGAATCTTCAATAGTTCCTCTATTCTTTGTCTCTTCAATTTGGTCTTGAGATGGACAATAGTTTCAAAACTTCTACTACCCTTAATCATCTATATTCATGTCTTTTCCATTCTTTAGTCTTGTGGATCTCTTCTCTTCCTCTTTCTTCTAATTTTAGAACTCTCTTATTTCTCTTTGAGCATTCCCTTTAACTCTGGGTGATGTGCCTTTGACCTTTAAGAAACTTTTTAGTGTTATCTCAAAGATAGTTATAGTGTGTATAAAAATGATCAATTCCTATACATATATAAACCCTCAATTTCTTTTGAAGTTTTTAATAGATTTTCTTCTATACATTTCATGGGATAACACCATCAAACTCTTACACACTATATCTACATCTCTTTCTTTCACTTGTAGAGAAAAATTCATCATCATCATCATTGCATTCAAGTATTTTAGAGTGTTATTTTACCCTCATTTGAAATATCCCTCATGATCTCCTTGCCAATATCAACACACATAATTTTTGTTTCTCATTTGAAATGTCTCTAAGATCTCCTTGTGCCATTATCGACTTGATTCTTTATGTTCGCTTGAAATGTTTTCAAAAATCACATTTAGAAATAATGCATTCAAGAGTTTTGATGATTCTTTACCTTGATGATCCCCTGATGGAGTGGTCTTCAATTTATTCTTCTCTTCCTTGCTTTGATATGTCTCCCCTATAGCTTTAGCCATAGATCCTTACAAGTGCATTGTCCCATGCTCTTTGATAGGGCTTGAGAGTCCACCAAGAATTGTCTCTGAGAGCCAATGTATCATTCTTCTTCCTTCTCTTTGAGCTGCCAACTTTGACTTGTTCTTCAACTAAACATACTCCACCCATGGTTTACATTCCAAATAGTTGGGTTCCCTTTGTCTTCAAATACACTCTCACTTCTATTCTCCAAGTAGAATAGTTTTCCTCATCAAGGATTGAACTCTTTTATCATCCATTTGTGTGTCTATGGATATCCCTTCAAGCTTGTTAAGTCTTTATAGTGAAGGTTCCTCTCCTGGACAATACAATTGTTGGAGACACCTACCACACTTAGAGAGGTGAAATGAGAGTGTAGCTCTTTTTCCCAAACTTCCCTCTTTAAGCAAAAACTCATCAATTAACATTCAACTTTTATTCATTACCCATTGCTATACTATTATAACCAAGTAGATGTGAACATATATTAGTAACATATAATATCAACAATATATCATCAACAAGTCATCATCACAATGGACACAAAGAACACAAGATGTATGTACAATTTTCTTTTTATTACAGACTACAATCCTTGGGTTTATCAGCAACAACTGAATAGAGTACAACTCTACAAGAGCACCAACTCTATATGCAAGACTCAGCTTACACCCTCAACATCAACTGAGATGAGGCAACAATCCTCAATAGATATCAATCTGTCAATAGGTACGTGACCTGCCATTAGTGCAGCCCGTGTGTGAACGTGCTCTGGCTCACTACAACCCGCATGTGAACGCGGTCAGTGTATAATGCAACAAGCGTCTACTCTTGAGAACTTAGGGTTTTGCTTTTCTTCACATGCTCAGATCCTCTGCAACCTGCAATCACTTTCTCTTTTGTCTTCCACTATCCAGACGGACCCACAACTAGTCACAATACATCCAAGCTCTCCAATAGCTTGCTCATGCTCCACAAAAAATCAATATGAATGTTATATCAATCATGTATAAACAACAAGTATACCATAGAAATCATGTCACTACTGAATCACAAGAGTGCTGCTCACTCCATCCATCAAATCAACCAAATTGAGCCACATCATAGAAGCCATACCAAGAATTCCCTAAGCATTCACAACATATCAAACAATAGCATCTATCAAGACAATAATGTAACCATACCAGTGACATAGCGATAGATCTGAGGCCATAGAATGCAGATCTGGAACCTGCCTCATCATCCAAGAGCTTGGCACCAGCTCAAACACAAATCTCCATGAGGTTATTCAGTCCACGCTCCCTGTACACAATCAACCTACATGTACACTCACCCTATACATAGCCAGTCTGCGTGTACACGCACCCTATACACAGACAGCCCATGTGGGCATCATAAAATAGTGTTTTCTGTGACTCCGAGACTTTTTCCATCAAGATCGCCGACCTTTCAATAATGATTTCTTCTTTTCAATCACTTTTACTTCTTCTTTTCAATCACTTTTACTTCTTTGACCTTTTGGGGCTTCAAGACATCATATGGGGGTCCTCCAACTTCATAAGGCAATAAATCTCAAACCGTGAGGAGTTATGTGACATTCCACATACCACCGGAAATGGAATGACAAACACTATCCATCTAGGATAGTTTCACCAACAACTTTATTGATCTTCATCTCATTATTCCACATACAAGCATGGGTCCTCCAACCATTCTTCTAGGATAACTCATTCCGTAAAGCGTCTTCCCGTGAGGGCTTTCACCATAAGGGGACCACTTTGGAGTTCATCCATTTATGCACCTTATCAACCATGATAAGACATTAATGATTCATCTTTGCATCGATTGGTTTCCACTTGGACATATATCATTCTTATCAAGGGCATCATATCAATCAATTACTTGACATCAATCAAACCAAATCATTTACATCAATGACATATGATCCAACAATCTCCCAAATAATCAAACCATTGGCATAAATGACAAACCATTGGCATCAATGACAACATGATCCAACATTGCAATATTAAACGCTTTATGTAATCATTCCAAAACTTCAAATCAAATCATTGTCTCATAAAAGGCTTTTGGTGTTAGTATGACATAATTTGAAATCATGATACAAGCAAGATGTTTCCGCTCTTATTCACATACTCAGAGATCTCATCAATTATTATGATTCCATTCATCCAATTTCCAATAGAGTTCCAAGTGTTAAATGAATAATCCAGATGGAGAGTTTAAATGCCAACTAACATGATCACAGGAGCATTGGGTACCAAGATTTTGTTTTTATATTCAAAGGAAATATGTGGTTTTTCATGCGTATAGAAATTTTCAAGGCACTGAAGCATATCAAGAATATTATATAAGGTATACAAATGGGTGTGTAATGAATTCAAAAGAAGAGAGGCAGTGCTCACTTCATTGGATGAAGGTCAACTCTCCAACAAATAAAGAAATGCAAAAATGATGATCTTTCATTGAATCTTCTACATTCAAGGCCATGATGCAAGGTACATTAAATCAGAGGTTTTCTAAACATATTGTAAGCTCAAAAATGTTTTCCAGGAGTGCTTGCTCAATCTTGAATATAGATTACTAGTCCAGGTTATAAATACAAAGTTCTAAAATGTCGAGGAGGAGTACTCACAATGATAAACTAAACAAAAAATTGTCATGGTATTCACTCTCAAGCCTTCTAAGGCTAATTTCTCTGTCACAATGAAAAAGATTATTAACATTCTTCAACTAAATCATGATCCGTTAAAGTAATTTCCCTAGGTTGACAAAAAGATTTGAATGCAATAAGCTTTATAGTCATTCAAAATTTGTTTCCATTGGTATTATTACTCTTGGGATGTTGACAACGATTATGTTAGTGGTCTACTCTGTTGTTCATGTTGAAGCCTCAATTACCTTTTGTGCAACCCCAAATCAAACCTCTCAGTTACAATAGTTCGAGAGCTAAAGAAAAGGTTATAGTCAGTACACCAGTTGAATTTCAAATTTGTTACAAAAAAGCTAAGCGCTACTGGAAAGTTATAGAAATGATTGTTTTAGAGGATAAACTCGTGCACGATTTTCGAGCAAATAAAGCCAGATTTCAAAAATCCAAAACATGGATTTTTTCAGGGATGGGCCAAATTAGGTGAAACTCAAATCGCTTCTCAAAATAATGAACCATATAGGAGCTGCGAGTGGATCTTTGAACCTGATTTTTCAAGAATTTTCGTCTCCTAAAAATCACCAAGTCAAAGGTGAGTTCCAAGTTTGAATACATGTGGTAGTCAACTAGATTCAAGGGCATTCAAATTCAAGAATCATTGAGCACTAAAAGGGAATGAATCTTCTATATTCAAAGAGATTTTTGTTATCTCCAAAGAAGGAATTGAGTAATTTTGTTGAGATTATAACAAACATTTACTTCATCCATTCCAGATATCTTGTAGATATTTCCAAATTTAATCTATTGATAGACTTTTAATTCCTAAAATCTTGTAACAGCCCGTGGAAGCAATTTTTCTATTTAAACTATCATTT